>JAXGGA010000267.1:0-267584 GCA_038373865.1 Uloborus plumipes
TAAATTCAAGAGGAAAAAATGGAAGTCGAAAACTGAACGCGACGAGATTTCAAATCAACAGACGTGTACGCTTTTAAGAATTATATGTAATGACCTTGCATTTAGCAAACGAATTTTACTGATTCAAGCACAGTAAATACGATAATAAATGGAATCAGCGAAGTTTTAAATGCAATAAGTGCTTTAAAAAATATTTCAAAGGTATCATTGGCAAACCAAAGGGTTTGGAATCTTATCGTAAACATGAATTTATGCTGCATAACAATTTACTATAACGTAAAATAATTGCAACGCATTACATTGAATATTAGGGATGATTAAGTGAATATCATTCTTTAACATGGAACACAGATGTAATATTAACATAAAATTGAAGAAAAAAAAAATCATTTTCAATAATACTTATCTTTCTTGTAGCTTCCATGCTTCGCTCCCGCCGGTAAAACAACTCAAGATGGCGTTCGGAGTGTTGCCATTTGCAACTGCTTTTCCAAATATGCCGCTCGAAAAGGCTCACATTCTGCGCATGCGTAGTTTTTTATTTTTTGATACAATATTGCTTTTCCCTAGCATATTAAGCTAGTTTGCATAAAAAAGCTATTGAACAGCTTGAGCAGCAATTAAACTCATCGCACAACGTGAATTTTATCTTTTATTCAGAGTTACATACATACAAACAAACTCACTTTTGAAACTAATAAAATCGTATTAAAAAGTTTAAATTTATTTCTGACACTTAAAACTGTCGTAATAAAAAAAAAATGCCGCCAGGTGTTTACTATATATTTCTAAAAGTTATTCTGTAACTTAAATTTCAGTTAACCTGTTCCTGTTTTTTATTCGTTTTAAATGTCATAACATACTTTTCTATTTTGAAGACATTGTAGGAACCAACGGATATTATAGGTCTGAAGCATTGATTGTTTTAAGTGAATTTATTTTTTTAGCTTTAATTTTTTAGTACTATCACTTCGTTCTGTTCAGTATCGTTTGTCGTCAAAATTTGTTAGTTCATTCAACTGTAACGAAGGAACCACACAAATAGTATTTTAATGAAAATAATTTAAATAATTATCAATAGGAAGAGCTGCTCAGTACTTATTTTTGACGGAAAAATATTTTGCCTCTATCTGCCCGTTATCGAGCTATAGTCCTAAAATATGAAGCTAATTTTTAAAAACCTTCACATTTTAATACTTATCGAAAAACTGCACCTCCTGCAGGTGCAGTTAACCTGTTCGTGCAGTTAACCTGTTTCAGACAGTGCATACGTCAACAAATCATGTAAAATAAGTGCCATTTCTCACTGAGCTAAATTGGGAGCCTATTTTTTAGGATTTCGGCAGATTCTAACACCTCATATTTCAAGAACAGGGTTATGAGGGAAAATGATTTAAGCACCTCAAAACATATTTTTTTCATTTATTAAATATATTTTTTTCATTATTATACAATAGAATAGAGTAACAGTAAGAACGATTAACAAATGTAAACTATTCCTAATACTAGTTTAATGAAGTGGATTTTTTCTTTATAATCATGGTGACTTTATGGAAAATTTTTCATCCATTAATCCGACATTTAGGTGAAATTGTCTTAGCTTTGAACGTACTCCATTAGCAATACATTTTCATCCAGCATTCATTAAGAATTTATTACAACCTGATTGAACTTTTGGGTTTCATTTGTTGTCAAATTTCTGTAGACCCAAACGCGAAAAGAAATACATTACGGACGGCAAAAAAAAAAAAAAAATTGGATGATTGAACTATTTAAATTATTTATGTAAACTACATTCTAAAGCCAAGTGCTAACCATTCCTGGAAAATGATGGACAGCTGAATGTGTCTCATTTTTCCAATAACATTCCTGGGAAAATACGGGAAAGCTTCTGGCTGCCGTCTAGAAATTGACTTGAACCCTCTCTGAAAAAATAGAAACCATCCCAAACAAAACCAGTCATGTTTCTAGAAAAACTAACGAACATTTAGTAACAACTTGTAAAAACTGAAAGCAATAGCTCAACAACTTAATGATTTACTAAAACAGAATGTATTGCTGCGGTATCTTTGAAAACTAGTGGGATTCGCTAGTTTTTATAGATGGGACCTATTGTTTTTCAAGCTACTCTTTTTGAAAATGCCATTTGCATATTCTCGTGTTAATTACTGTCTGAAATTTTTTCGTGCGACCTCCGCTGTATCTGCGCACGCGCGAAGTCTCCTCGGACTTGCTCGAAATAGGGGGAAAAGCAACGATGAAGTAGAAAGCGAACAAAAGCTGAAGGCATCGGGTAGTGCGCATCCTAAACCTATCTCCCCTTTTTCAGATGGAAGCGTCCGTGGCTCCCAGGCGTACAAAACGCAAACAGACAGTAAATAAAATTTTAGTAATTTCAGTATTTCAAAAACTTGTAACTTGCTGCAAATTTGGACTATCTTAATAAAAAATAGTCTCATTTTATAGGATTTTGCATACCACTTCCAAATATATTCTTATTTTGTGGCTCAGTTTCACCAGGAGTATTAGAAATCAGTCTTTTCTCAAAAACTCGAAACTTAGCAGACTCTTTAATAATGCTAGTTTTAAGAAATTACCAACAATCTTTTGGTAACACACACACGCATACACATTAAATCCAAAATTTATCTCTTACAAAATAGCTTTGTTGTTTTGGGGTCACAAGAAAGGGCATTGAATAAAATTCTTTTGTAACTTTCTCGGCTTAGGACAAAATATTTTTCTTTTTTTTCACACAAGCTTTATCTGAATGCAATAAACTCGTGTAGGGAATATTTCCGAAATAGAAACAAACTGTTTTATCGAACATTATGACTTTGAGGTGTAAATGTTTTAAGAAAGTGTCAGAAAATCCACAAAGCTTACCATGTAATGCCTTTAGAGGTAAGATACGGTAAGTTTAAGTTGCTTAAAGTCTTTAGGATATCGACTCCTGAAATACTTATTCGCTGCAGAATGTTTTGCTTTGTTTAAAGCAGTTATTAAAAAATACTTAAACAGCAAAATATATGAAAACTTTTGAGAGTTTATTATGATTGTTTTTTGTCATTAGAATTTTTGCTATTTGCATACATATGTTAGGTTAATGATGCTAAATAATAAAACTTAGAAAGTATACAGTATTATCCGACCTTTTCTTTAAACATTCTACTTGAAAAGAAAAAGATTTTTCAACGGTTATCTGTTGCAGTTCATGTCAAACTTTGTACAATAAGCTTGGGAAATTTTTATCTAATTTTTTCTTAGTTGGTTTCTTATACATAAAAATACATTTCTTGGTTTCTGAATCGCTCTGTTATAGTTTAACTTTTACTCGTACATTCCACAAGCTGTTAGAAGATCTAGATTAATACTGTAAACACATTAATCCTGTTTTTTTTCTTCTCTTCTTTTTTTGTTAGCTTTTTTTTAAACATGTTTTAGTCAATATAACTATAACTTATAGCCCTTTTGTTGATTAGATAAAAATAGTGAAATGCTGTCAAATATCACATACAGATTTTTTTTGTTTGGCTATAAAACATAAAAAGCAGTAACGTCCGAAAATTTTAGTTTTAAAAACATAGCTATATTTTGTATTTAAAGTAGTTGATACGCAACTTATTGTTAAAAAAAAATTTTGTATTCCAAAAAATAAAAAAAACAGTTTAAACTTTTTTAACGCTTATTTTTTCTTATGTTTTGTTTAAAAACCAAGCATGTACGGCCTTATTGCGCATTTAAGTTGCTTTTTTATTCTCTACTACTTTGCTTTCCTTAAGTTACAGTCAAGAAATAATCAGCGCATTGAAGATTTGAAAATATATGCAGAAAGTTACGATGAAAATATTTTAGATACTTCTGTATATTTTAGACTCTTATTTTTAAGTACCAACTTTTCAGAGAAAAGGTAAAATATAAACTTGGCCACGATAATATTGCCGGAAAACTTAGAAAATACTACTTGAAGAACAAAATTGAAAATCATTCTTCTCCGAACAAAACACCGGAAAGTCCTATTTTTGCTCCACAAGATATATGTTTCCGCGGGAAAAATATAGTAAATTCCATAATAGTGGAAGTTCCAGAAAAATTGGCTTTTTCTACCTCTGGCGTTACATTAGAATTCTCTCAACGTTAGAGAAATAATTTCGGTTGGTGCCTCCTTGATTCAGTATATTTTCTATCTTAGAATTTATTTTCCTTCTATCGGAAAAGTACATATTTTATGAAAAACTGAAATGTGTCTTGCATTAGGATGGGAAAGCTAGGTTAATAAAATTTGATAAGCTCTTAGGTAATACTCATAGGGGCGTAATTTTCTTTTGAAAGGCTAAAAAGACCAAAACTATTACTGACAACGTCACATTTTATTTACATATTGAGTTATTAATAGTTTTATTTTTAAGGAACACATCTGCATAGATAAATATTAAACTGATCTCCTTTATTGTTGAGCCATGAAAAGAAAAAAAAAAAAAAGAAGCACTAGCTCGTATTCGAAGATTATTATTACTAGAGACACGTGTAAGATCTACAAATTTATTTTATTAAATTCTTGTTAACGGGTCGTATTCATATTAAAATGATTATCAGCTTTCAAAAGCTTTATAAGCCCCCCCCCCCCCACCTCTCCTTTTATAATATGTTTGTAATCAGCATCATCATTGAACTTTGAAATCGTTTAAAATTTAAAATCGTTAAAACCCTGCCTATGTGAATTCTAGCGCATCAAGGAACTTCTGTGCCAATTTTGATGAAAATCCGACGAAAACTGGATTTGCATAAGGAGCAAACATACATACATTTATTTATATATATATTGATATCGATTACAGCACATTTCTGTTGCGCAAAGTATACATTGTTTTGAATGGCTATGAATACAATTTTCTGCTTTTCCCGGAGTGATAAGTGTAACTCTTTATAATCTCACAATAATTCATAGATAAATTAGTAACGTCTGAACTTCATCCAAAAAAAAGCAAGGACACTTTTACCGCGAAAGTTACGAACTCTGTTAAAAATTATAGTCTAAAGATTATGGTTGCTGTAGTCAACCATCTGGCTTGGAAAAGCTTTCTTGGACTTCCGTTTCATATTTTTTTGGATATTTTCCCCAGTCAAAACTACTTTGATCATCTCATGAAGTTTCTGTTGCTCAGTACTTAAATCATTTTTATTGTCACCGTCGATCTAATCAATGACAAACTTTATAGGTTCATATTGAACTGATTTGAAAGTATAACGTGTTGTTTAGCTTCATCTATTGTCAAGAACAGTTTGATATTATTAAGTTTTTTTTTTCGTTTTACATGCCATAAAATATCTCGATTGTTATTTCATCATTTAAAAACGTCTGATTTTATTTTACATCATTGATTAAACAAAAACGGTTGATATAAAAAATTGCAATCGCCCATGTAACCTACAGAATAAAATCTTCTTCATTAAGTTTCCAGCAATTAATTTTACCTAACAGCTTCTATCCACTACAATAAGTAAAAGAAGAAAGAGTTGTCGATACCGACAAATAAAAATCCTTTCCTAATAATGTTCCACTTTGTTAGAGAATAGTTTGTTAAACAGGTATATTTTGTGAAGTTGTTTCCATTGTGCAAAAAAAAAGAAGGGTCTTTTTTGTCCTCCGCCCAACGTTCAAGAACATGGGTCAAAAATCGCTATCTGGTCAATTTGTGTGCACAATGTAGCGCAAGGTGTAGTAATTTATGAATTCAACGGAGATTGAATACAATGTGATATTACAGAACTTGGATTTTAGATTCAATAATCATTAATACGTATAGAAAACATATTTTGAGACGTTCGTTTTATAATTTTATTTTGTATAAATAACATTCTTAATGAAAAGCGTTTAACCAAGAAAAGAAGAATTAATTATTTTCAAAGAGATTTGTTTTTAAATGATTGAATCACGGGACGCGGGAGCGTCCTGCCCCGTCAAGAAAACCAAATACAAGGCGCCAAGAAAAATGTAAAAGAGCGACCAAAGGACTGAGTACGCGAGTAACCAAACTGGGGTTTTCATCCCTCTGTATCTCAGCCCCATAAAGATCCTTAGAGTTTATATTTGGTATACTCAATCTCTAGCGGCCCCTGACGGCATATACTAAAGAAAAATATCCAGGACCCTCAGGGAGAGGGGTGATAAATGTTAAAAAATCGCTATTTTTCGCACTTTTTAAAAATGGTTTGACAGGGGTCCAGACTAAACGGTAACTCGGATTGAGCTCATATTTTGCACGCACATTTATTTTGTCTCAAAGCTCGGCATAGGGGTTTTTTCGACCCCCCACCCCCTCCCCCCTCGTTTTTATTTTCCGTATCTTTTCTCCCCGGGGGTCTTTAGTGTTGATTTTTGGTATGAATATTCTCGATGAGACATTGAGGACGTATACCAAAATTTACCCCCCCGGGGTCATCGCTGGCCGGAGTTATCAATGCTTAAAATTTGTCCGATTTCTATCAACTAGTTCTGTTCAACGTCTGAGCATTTATTCAAGCGATTGGAAACTGTTGTCATTGTTGGGCGACGAGGAAAGAAAACTCAATTATTTAAAATTTCATCTATTGCCAGTTTCTATTTGTTAACAAATAAAATATTCGTAATTGATTTTATTGCATAAAGCTTTTAAAAGGGGTCTTCAATTTAGTTTATTTTAATATGAGTTCGGCAGTTTTTTAATCGGAGGTCGGGTCGGTTTTTTTTTTTTTTAATTTTTAATTTAATCGTAGTTCTTGTTAGCAACTAGCTTTGTTTTGTGTCTGTTCGGGTGGTACATTGTGATTGATTTCAAACTTATCCTCGACTGAAGTAGAGCCTTGAACTTATGCGCTAAGTGCATGCCTCCAAGAAAGCCATATGTCCGCTGCCAAGAAAAATGTTGAAGTGGGAAAAAAAACTGATAAAGTAATACAACAACAGCACGAAACGTCCGATGGACGTTCATTTATGTCCTGATGGACGTTCAAACGTCCAAAAGTCGTCTTTTGACGTCGTTGAACGTCCATCGAACGTTTGGTGCTGTTGGGGTAATATTATTGCAAAAAGATGTGATATCTCCCCAAAAACAACTCTGTTGTAAAAACATCCCCCGCCAAGAAAACCTTAAACACTCAGCCTTAAAAAGTTATGATATCGAGTTTTCCCGCCAAGTTTGTGCCAAACTACTCCTCGCCTGTATGGATAGCTCGTTTAAATTGTTTTCAGTACTGTTAGGCGGGAAGTTTTGTAAAGTGAGGTGGTTGCTTGATGAGTAAAAACTTCCCGCCTGGCAGGACTGAAAACAATTTAAACGAACTATCCATACAGGCGAGGAGTAGTTTGGCACAAACTTGGCGGGAAAACTCGATATCATAACTTTTTAAGGCTGAGTGTTTAAGGTTTTCTTGGCGGGGGATGTTGGGGGGGATAGGGAGATGTATTTAACTGCAATAAAAAAAAAAAAAAAAAAAAAAAAAAAAAAAAACACGTCAAATCCAACCTAATTTGGCTTTCCCACATCAATGCTCTACAAATGTTCAAAATAAAGAAATGAATAAATCAATCTTAAAGTTAAATTTTAATTTTAGCTGTAATTTTACCAAATTATTCAACGAGTTTTTGTACTTCATTGGAATTTTTTTTTCGGCAAACACGCGTAACTGACGGTTATAAGATATTTTTAATGGCCGGTCAGGTAACGTAATGGTTAGGCATTGGTCTCATACGGTGAAGGTTAAGGCTCTTATTAGAAGGGAGCTGACTCATCCGACATTTTGGTTCCAAAACGGTGGACGTGGAACCACTGGTATCTGTACTCAAGTCGTATTGAAGAAAAGTGGAAGCTAAGCTTGAATTGTAGCTGCATAGATGATATTTGACTATTTTTGTCTATATGACAAAAACATTTCATAAACTCAGGCTTAAAACAAGTGCAATATGAAAATAGACCTAATTTCATGAAACATTTCCCAATAAACTTTTTAAATTCGAGAAATAAGTTATCTTTTCAAATTTACCTAATATGGTGCTTTATCCAACTAATCATGAGTTATTTCACGCCAGAGCAACCAGGTATAGTATTAATGTGTTTCAAATACCTGTAACAAGGCTGGATCCAAGAATGTCTTGGAACCAAAATGTCGGACAAGTCAGCCTGTCCTCTAAAGGAGCTCTGCTGTAGGTCGTGTGAATTAACGTTTCTAAAATCGGCTGATTTTCAAGATGCTGGAGATAGTGAGTGCAGTCAAACCTATTCAAGCGATCATCTCGTTCAACGAACATTTTTGTCGTGAGATCGATTTCTTGCCCTTTTGACCTAATGTTAAAATTCCCCCTAGCAGTAGCCACCCTACCCCTCTAAACAGTTCCCGGTTGGGTTCCTAATTTCAATTTTTCAAAAACGCATTTTCTCTTAATTTTTTTTATCTTCAGCTTTTTGGCTCAATCTCAAATTAGGAGAGGACTCACTGGCTGTTAATTGATTCTAATAATTATGGAGTTAAAATTTTATTCACAGTTGAGGGGGTGAAAACAAACTGTATACTATTGAACAGCTAGAGATTTTTACAGTAATTTATTTCAAGTTTCAACACTAGAAGTAATTGCTCCAATCCTCAAAACACCATTTATAGGTACTCGTATTGCGTCCAGTGCCACCTGTTGGTAATTTTTGTAACTAATTTTTAAAAATCCTGCGCATGATTTTTACAGTCCAAAATCAACTCTTCTTTTCGAGATATTCTATCTTGAAAATAGTCTTTTGCTGGACACCCTGTAGATTGAACATATTTTAATATTAACTCTTTATTAAGGGTCTTTTTTTTGTAATATAATATTGTCATGAAAGTCCCGAAGCTACAATGTTGCGTTATCCTCTGTTCTACTAATATATATAATAATAAATGTTCGAGGAAGGATAAAGAGCAATTCCGAGTCATCATTTTTTAGCAGTTTTCATTTCATTCAAACGCTCCGAAAGATACGACTGCTGCTTTTCGCTACTACTTAGCGATTCCAATTTCACACTGAAGTAATCTATGAGACACATTCAGAAGTGTGGATCGAAATTGCTCATTTCACGCTCTCTGACGGACATCTTGAGAGCGTGCAAGACATACGGGGATTTTCAAGCATTTCGAAATAAATACTTTCTATCTTTTTCAAGAACGACTGAAAAAACCATGAAAATCGAGGATAATTTTCTTTTCTGATATTTTTGTAAGGAGTGAGCACTTGATATAGATTTACTTGAAAAGAAGATAACAGTAATAAAACTCGCAGCAAAGCGTGAAAAATGGAAAAATATTGAAGTATGCGAATTTTGGTTAGTGAAATGTTAAGTATATAAGCATCGTTAAAGGAATTACTGGATAAAATGAAATAGTAATTGATTATCTCGAGACGATAATCGTCCCAAAATGTCCGTAGTCAAGATTTTCTGAAAAACTAATAATAATAATTTTAAAATCTACCGATTATTTTAGTTAAGTAGTGATAGTCTTTTTCTAAACACTCTCTGTACCTCCCATTTTCAGTTGGTTTAATTGTGTTTAGGAGCAATTAGCTTGATGCCAAGTGGATAACCAAGGCACGTGGGCCGCTAAAGATCTTCATGATTTCGGCATGGTACTGTAAAGGACAAAATACTGACGAGGAGGCACTCTGCACTCAAAATAATTGTACGTGACAAGTCCTCTACTTTTCACACCCAAGCATTTGAAAAGTATGTATATTTTACAGGTATTTGGTTTCGTTGTGCTCCGAAATCTAAACCCTCCGATTCCGAGTTCAGAGTGTTATTAATTAGGTTACATTTGACTATAATCACATAGTAGATCAATAATAGCCGAAAATGATGCTATGTATTTTTTTTTTCAATAGCGACAACGTAAAGCTTACTGCGTAAGCAGTATCACCTTTTTTCAGATCCAGTACGATCCCCCGCAAACGCATCCGGTCTTTGCGGCGTGTCTCACCATTAAGGCACTGATGCGTAGGCACAGATAATTTTGAAGCCCAGTTATCGCCAGATGGAGGCACCTGGGCTCTCTTCGATGCGAAACCACACCAGGAATTTCATTTTTGCCGGAGGATATTCAAAACCAAACGAATACCCCAAGAGATATTTTACCGCATAATCTTAGCCGCATAATTATACGACATGGACGCTGAGGATTTTCTGCATCTCGAAAATCCACCGACTGGCCACGGCAGGTCAGAACCCTTGTCCACGGCGTGGAAGGCCAGCCCGTACCACCACGCCACCAGTCGACATGATACTATGTATATAGCACTATATATTTGCACCGATAAGCAAGAAGCTCTTGAAACATTGTATCACCCGCTTCCACAAATTTAAGCGTGATGTTAAATAAAAAAAAAAACACGCTTCTCAGCTCCCCAGAGCTATTGTGAACTGCATAACGACCAATTACAGGACATTGTAACTGCATATTTAACAGGCACGTACCATGCAAGTTTTCTGTGGGCCTTTACGGACACGGTCATCCAGCCCGCTAACACAAGCGAGACGAAACCCAAGTTTGTTGATTAATGTCCTAGTCCTTAGAATCCTCTCGGCATGGAAAGAACCATTATTGCTGCGGGTCCTCTCGTGAGCCGTTTCTAAAGGTGCCACAGAGAGAGAAAGCTACATGTATTAAAGCATAAAAAGTGCATTGACTGGGCCAGGCAAAACATTTTTTGATCTCATCATTGTTAGAAAATTTCGATTGCCCCAGGTTAATTTCGGACAATGGTAAAGGATTTCAAGGGTTTCCATCAGTTTCTAGTGAAAAACGTGTATTTGCGAAACATTTCCAGAATGGCTATGAATTGCAGGAATCCAGACTTCCATATATCGACGAAAATCTCTAGGTACCAATGCAACTATAAACTCAGCTTATGTATTTGCTCTTTCACTTTATAGTTGGACTAATTTGCAAACGAGGGAGGACCTGAGTCGTTGGATATTGCGTCTTTTTCAAAGTAGGAACTTAAGTGTTTCAGCATTTGCTTGTAACTCTGACGTAGCTTCGGCCACTATTATTTAGGCTTAACTTCTGAATTCAGGAAAGTGCCCCGATAATGCTGTAAATATGGCTAAATTTTCAAGCACGGATTCTCAATTGTTCATTGTTGCCGTCATAGACTTTTAAAAAGGTAATTTTTTTTCTTTAGGAGGACCCCTGGTTAATGTCAACATGACTACTTACTTATAGCGGAAACTTTCTTACGTTTTTATTTAACAGCTCTTGCATTTCTCAAAACTAAATATCTAAGCATTTAGTTTTAAGGAATGATTTAAATAGTTTTTTATAAATTAGTTACATTGAGCATTACTATTTAAGCTTACCTGTTATCACTAACGTTAGTGATATAAATCCTTTAATAACTTCCCAATTTATGATTGGTAAAGTAAAGAAAGTTAAGCGACCCTCTCCAGATATATTTGCCTTGAGTCATCTTCACAGCTCCGTTCCTATCGATCTAAACATATATTGAATATCGATGGGGCTTTTAATGAAATCGCAACTATTATTAAATCAGCTTTTATCAGCCGTCAAACTTCCGGGGAAAATTAAATTATTTCTGCAAACGATGTCACTTTAGGATGTATTGGAATTGTTTGATGTCATATTTTACTCCTGCAGACAATGCATATAAGTCGGGATATTTTTAACGGCTTTACAAATGCATTTCGAGCTTTGAACATCATAAATGTAACTGAAATTTAGCTAAGTTTATATTCATGGTTTGCTTTTTTTTTTTTTTTTTTTTCAGAATTTTTACTCTACTATTCCACAATAATGCAGCCATTTTATCGCAGCCAAGCGCATATAATTCACGAAAAATTTGTAATTTAAGAACGTAATGAACAAAGTTTTCTCTAACAAATCCTACGCAGCTTTGTGATTTCTCAATCAACAAAACATTGTTCATTATCCTGCAAATTGCCTGCTTTTTAATGAATTACATAGTCGTCACGTGCACACAAGATGGCAGATTTTCGTCGAATGGTTCTGTATAGATCAGTACACATTTTAAGCTCTTTTGGATACGCATTTAAGAACATGTTTTGAATAATAGCATGTGTCCTCTTTTCAGAGCACTTTATTTCACTTTTATGAGGGGTATGACTTTTTAGAACATTTGTAGGGCAATCGTCTTCTTCTAGTGCATTGGCTAGTGCAAAACTTACACTAAAACCCCTTGGCAATGAATGGCATGTGGCAATTCTGTGTCACGGTACTCCCGATGCCTAATACATGACATTGTGAGGGAAAAGATAAACAAAAAAGAACATCTGGCACCATTCTTGCTGATTCTGGTGTAAGATGGCCCCCTGAATCCAAATAGGGCCATCACTTTCCCCATCACCCACACCATTTAAATTCTTCAGAAAGGCTAGAGAGTTGAAAAATTCAAAGCATGAAGATAATAAAGACTTAGATGACTATGCCCTCCAAAAATATTTGAAAAGTCATTATACTACGCGTTTTTTCTACGTTTCTTACTGTTTAAGGTTCCACCCCTATATTCCTCTGTATGATACCAGATTATCTTATGTGTCATCTCTAACCTATACCATCAATCTTATTAGCCCCATATCCATAAACAGTTTTTATTGCGAAAAAAAAAAAAACCTTTAAAAGTGTTGGGAGTTGCATGCAACTCACATTTCAGATCGTCTGTAAAGAAAAAAAATCCCGTAGCATTTCCTTATACAAGCCACGTTCACAGATGTAATCAGGATTTTTTAAAAATTAAATATGTGTTTAAAATATTGCATTACTGTTTTTTTTACATTTCTAGAGATACACTGCAACCATTGTTTTTTGCTTTTAATAACATCAAGAAATTACAACCAAGGAGTGCAGGTCATCCCCAGAACTATACATGACTATTAATGCAATATTATAAACATACTTCATTTTATTTTTTATCGTTACTAATTTTTGTCTGTTGAAATAGATGCAAGTTTGCTTTATAAGAATTGTATTCGTCTATAACACTAATTTGTTGCGTTTGCAACAAATGTATAAACTTCTATCATAAACAGTAGTAAATAAAGCAAGCAAAACGCATGAAAATATTTAGAACGAATTTCATAAAAGCATTTTATTTTCAATAATATTTTAAATAATAACAGATGTACATACATTTGTATGTATAATGTATATATATATGTATATATATATTGGCGCAAAGACATTTCTGACAACAAATATTTAAATTGGCCTTATATTTTAAAGAAATGCTCTTATAGCACATGTGGCGAGCAATAAGTTCTGCAAAACAAATTCAAATATTTTAACTGTAGCAGCATTTGTGTTTTTGCAGCGGGCCCCCGTTTAATTTGTAGAATCTCTATTTTTGTAACCGCTGGTTCATTTATAAAAATGATTAAAATAAGATGCAGAATTAAGGTATTAAAAGTTTGAAAGCAAAAAAGAAAATGAGAACAAAATACGAAATCTAACGTTTTACGTGGTCCCCATGTCTTCCTATTCATATTTAGGGAAATCGAAAAAAAAAATGAAAACACGCAAAGCTTGACATAAATATGACTAATATTTACCGGGATATGAAATTTATGCGACTTATACCACTTTACACTCGGGGTTTCCAAGGACCATATAGTGGCTTAATCAACCTGATTTTTTTCCTTACACTCTAGCAGCTTATGAAAAGTGTTTTTTGAAGCATAAGTATAACATTTCCTTTTACTTTTTAATGGCAATAAAAATGACGAATATAAATTATTATTTTGTTTTAGTAATAACCAGATCCGGTGTTCTTACAGTAGGGCCTATGTTCCTATCTCATTTTAAGCACGGTCTCTTAGAGTTTTGAACTTGCATATCTCCTTGAATTTTGATCGCAAATGCCTCTTTCTTTTGCAGTAATTGCCTTTATAATGTTTGTAATTTCCATAAATGTGAATGGTAGGACACAGGCCCGACATTAAGGGGGTGGTCAGGGGGTTGTCAATTTCCTTCGCCCTTCTGGTAACGGGACATCAATATATTTACATGTAAGTAAGCGTGGTTTTTGCTACTTTTTGGGATAATTAATATTGGGTCAACACCTTACCACCCTTTGCTCGCATTCCTGGAAAAGTTCAAAATGAAGGCCTGGTAGGACATAGGAACCATGTCAAAATCGCATTTCATATTTTTCTACTAAATATTTCTTTTGCTTATAATTCTTGAGATCATAGATCTGTGCTTTATTTTGATCTTTTTTTGTAGTTGGAATTATTTGTCTGGGACTAACGGTTGCGAAAAAAAATGAACCTCAAAGTTAAACGGTTACAAGCTGTGTATATTTCTAACAATGTATTTAGCAAATGAAATTTGTTCTTTCACGAAATTTAGAACTTTTGTATGATTATCTAGATCAAAAATGTCGTATCATTTGCATGATTATATTCCATTTTTAGCAATGAAGCTAAAATTAAGAACTATTAATAAGTTCATACATAATTAAATTAAATGATTCCTTAACCACTTTAAAAGAAAAATCAGTTCAAGGTTCTAAAATGGTAAAATGTTTATATGTGCGTCTTTCTAAAGGTATCTCTGTCGGTTTCCATGGTAATTTGTCAGGTTATAGTCTGTTTAAAATGAAATCTTCTCAAATTAGGGCACTTCATTCCAATAGTCTACTTTTTTTTTCAATGCGTTTGTTTTCAATTTTTAATGAATAAAGAAATAACATTAACGCTTTCAAGAGTCAAAAATCTTAGCATAACGAAGCTTGCCTCGAAAGAGAGGCTTTACCTCCTTTGTTCAAGGTTATGTCTCGAAAGAAGTTGAAAAAGGCGGTAAAGAAAATATTTTTAGTAAACGAAATTTTTCGATTTGGCTTTATTATAGCTGTTCTCCAAGCAATTCAAAAAATATTAGCATCATATCCCACAATTCCACAGATGATATAAAACATTTTTTTAATCGACAAACCAACATAAACAATATAAAACAAAAATGACCACTGAAAAATTTAGTAAATTTTAGAGATTTTGAATAAAAAGAAATAAATCAAGGATATTAGACATGTGAAGAAAATACATCCTGCATATCTTATAACATTTCGTTTTCGGAGTTTCTAATTATTTGTTAGTATTCTGCTGCTACAGTAAAAACACATTAAAAATGTATTTCTTAAATTAAAACCACAATAACAATAGAATCATCGTTTTAAAAAATACGTGCTGATAAAATTAGTTATTAAGTGCTTACATGGTTTTAATCACAAACGCGAAAGTTTAATATTTCTTCAAACTAGAATCATCAAAAGGTTACTTAAAGAAATTTCAAATTATCTTTATGTTTTAGATGTACGGCATTATTATATGGAGAAAAATATAGACAGACATAATATTGGCAGTTATGTTAATTCTATAAATTAAGTCAACACATTGAATACGATTTTGAGTGAGCAGATATTTTAAGTAGAAAATATGGAGAATTTTTCACTTTAGGCTCTTTCCATTCTTCAAAATATGTACCTGGAAATAAAAAATAGAAGTTTCAGTAGAATCAATTTGTATTCAATGAACATAGTTCTTACAATTTTCCGTAAAATCAATGCGAGGTAGTAAGAAGTAAAAGTGTGTACACTTAAAAAAAAAGCTGTTGTTTTTACAGAATAATACCGGCAGCAGAGGTTCCAGTTTAAAACAGTAAAAGCACTGTAATAAACAGTAAAACTAGCTATTTTACAGTTTATTACTGTAAAATTAGCAATTTTACCATACGATTAGCTGTATTATACTGTAAAAACAACAGTATAATACTATCAGCAGAGGTTCTAGTTTTAAACAGTACAATGCACAATAATAAACTGAAACTAGCAATTTTACAGTTTACTACTGTAAAATTATCTGTACTGTACTGTAAAATCAACATTTATTTTTACAGTGTAAGCGGACTATGTAAACTGTTTTAAGGGCAATACCATTTTGATCAAAAATAACCATTGCCGCACAAAACAGCCTGAAAAACTCTATATATGTTAGATCCTTGTGTCGATGCATACATTTAATGAAGAACATGGATTTTACTTAAAAAAAAAATCCAATTACAGTTAGGAAATTTCTAGAAACAATGATTATGTGATGTGTTTTTGGCTCTGTAACGGACGGAGCTTATGAAATACATCGGTTAAGGAGAAAGCAATATTATTTCAATACTTTTCTGGAAACGCTCCAAATTTAACTGCATTGCGTGTTATAGTTATAGACCACGTTCTTCATAAAGTTCGAGATAAAACGAGGATGTAACATTAGTCTAAGAGCTAGCAACGTTTTCGAGTGGCAATTTTAAGACGTCTGGCTCTTTAAGATATCTTTCCCTATGCTTTTCTAAGCAGCATACGTGGTGTGTGGCGTCTGAGAGTGGTTGCCTTTTTTACCACGTATCAAATTTTTACTGGTAAAAATAGTGATTTTTTAATCATTTTGGGACAATTAGAAACTTAAACCCGTCTTAAGTACGTCATGCTATATATCAATGGAAAACTCTATTTCTTGCCTTTACTATAGTTTTTTTAGTTTTTATTCTACTATGATTAGAAAAGAAGTTTCAGGTAAAATCCTTTTTTTTTAACAGCTCTATATTTCGTACAACTTTTGAAGCATACATGAAGTTTTGAAGTAGTAAAAATCACTATTTTTTCCAGTACATCTAATGCGCAGTAAAATAACGCACCCTCGGACACAGACACCCCGCATTCTGCTTAGAAGAGCATTGGGAATGGTATATTAAAGAGCCAGACGCGTTATAAAATTGTTGTTTTTTCGACGAGTTCCTCTTGGACATATTTTTTGTAAACTGCTTTGTAAAAACCTGATAGGTCTGTTACCGTGAAATTCTCCATAAGTTTTTATTAAAACGCGTTCAGACGGTGGATGGACTTCCTTCGCGATTTTTCTAGAACGTACTGTGTAGCGGCACCTTCCACACCACCACACTTCTGTTAATGGATTTTTAACCGATTGCTGCTTTCCACAAAGTTATGCAGCATTTTGTGCTCTTCTACACAGCTCTCCAATGTATAAATTTATACCACAGCTGCCTCTGTAAACTTAACTGATCACAAACTTAAAAAAAGAGTTTATTAAAATGTTTGTACTTACTTCTTGACACCTTCCGAGGTTTTCATCCACTTCCAGAAATGCTCATGAACGATTTTCAAAAATAGTATAAAATTCATTTTCCCTTTAAGTGTAAAAGACAAAATTTGTTTCATCTTGCTTTTTGCGCCCCATATAGCCACCATCTCGTGGCATCACAACATTAAGAGTTTCAAAACAAATCAGTTATTCAATAAAAATTGAGCTGTACTTCTTGCTTGTCAAACAGTGACTTTGAATCTGCTTCACGTAATATCTTTTTTAACATCAGCGTCTTTCCAAATATTATTACAAATATACAATAGATACTATTAATTTGATATAATGTCATCACAAGTTGGAAAAAGGACTGAGTGAAATATTCCATCCGTTCGCGAATCCATGTTTTGTGTGTGAAACTGTTTTTACAGTATATGAGTATGTACTATCTCAAATATATTGTTGTACATAATCATGTGGGTACGTACGTTGAAGCTTAATTCATAATAAATGAATGGGCATGCATGAATGCACACATCTGTTTTGATACATGCACATGATTTCGTGCTGTAGAAGAAGATGATGGTTTGGGGCAATGTTATATAAACTGGACCTTTGAGAATGATATATCACTGAGTTCATAAGGGTGTGGTGGCAACGATGTGGTCACCTCGAATGCAATCCTAAAAGAGAGAAAAGGACCAATAATTAGACATCAATGATCTATGCAAACCTCCTTGTTGCAGTAGGACATATTTCTAATTAGTTTTCAATTCAAGGTTTTATCTATTACAAACACAAAACTAGTTTCCCTTTGTTCTCCATTATAGTTCAGATGTTTTACCTATTATCTCATAAAATATTCCCCAATTATATGAGTAAGAAAAAAAAATGTTGAATCTTATGCTTCGAATACACACGGAAAACCGCGTGGAAAATAATAGTAATATCTCTTTTGCTTTCAAAGTTTGCAATAAATAGTCTTATGGAATAAATTGGAAGTCCTAAATTGCGCATAAAATAGCTGGGATGGTTAAATATATAAATAAATGTTTTAAGGCTACAGGGGACACTTTTTTTTGTTTTGCAATTATTGTTCTATAGGTCGAAAACTTTGTGTTCTTCTATATTTACTACATCTAAAAGCATTAAAAAATGGTGCGAAAACAACAAATATTTTTTTGAAATTTATAATAAAAAAAGAAAAAAAATGCCTCAAATTTCAAATTGCTCCCTGCATCGCAATATTTATTGGATTAAAGCTAAACGTCAGAAACACATTAAAATAGTGTCTAGTTATAACTTACAGATGCAATTTAGTCATTACATTTCTGTAAAGTTGAAAATTCGACTTTTTTCTGGAAAGTGCAATGTAATATCACTAAATTTTAAAAAACAACTTTTTCCACAGTATCATCCTCAAATCACGATGACGCGTATTCAATTGATTAAAAACATACAATGCTCTCGGAGTTTCTTCCTTAGTTACCTCGTCTTTACTCAAAAGTTTGAGTTTCAGGAGTTACAGCAAGAGGGGGAATAAACTTTTTCCCCATTTACCCCTGTTTCCTTTAACACCAACTGATCCTAATGGCATATATTTTATTTTTTTCATCTTTCTTGTCACTATGTTCGAATATTTATTATCTGATGATGAATATAAAACATAGTACGTAAAAAGTAATTATACTACACTGCAAGGTTTCTTGACACTAACGTCGTGACGTCACCGTGACGTTAGCCTATGAAAACGAGCTGGATAAAACGTCACACCTACTTGGCGAATTAGAGGAGATCGCTGACTGCTTGTGAGCTCTAATTGGCTGCGCCCGGAGTGACGTTCAGTGTCAAGTTAAGTTGCATTTAGGTATAGTGTTTTTTTCAAAGTGTATCATAATAAATAATAATACACTTTGAACAAAATATGAATTAATTCGCACATCAAGAAAAAGACGAAAATGTCATCTTACCCGTGTATTTTGTTGAACATTGTTGATTAAAGGCAACTCTGGAACTCTTTTGTCGAGAGCGTCGCTTACAGGTAAGGGTAGGACTTGAGTCCGAACCCCGTGCCTGTATACGTCAGCATACTCCGTTGGGGGCTCCATGTGTAACGTTGCTGTTGGCCTCTTATGATATCCTCTAACTCCTAACTCTGTGTACGGTATGTCCTCTAAGACCTAAAAAAATAAAATAAAAAACATTATGGAACTAGCATTAACATTTAAAAAGAAGAACAATTTAATTGACGCTGGTTTACTTGTACTAATTTAATACGCAAAAGTTGAAAACATGAGTGAAAAAAAAAGTAATCTTATTTCAGTTTTTCCAACAATTGTTTTAGTTGTTCTTTTTATCTTGTGTCAGATAGGCTGGCAATTTGTAGTGTGCTGCTTCACTTTTCCAACTAATGGTAGAAAGAATAAAATAACGGTATTTGATTAAATTTGCGTTTTAGTACGAATTCCCGGATCTTCTGAATGTCAAAAAATATTCCATTATACGAATACTTAAAAGACCTATTTTACTGCTTAGTCATTGGATTAGTAAATAAGTAATTCGATGGATTATTTCAACAATAGGTTTATTACCAGTTAGATCTTTTAATAAATGCAATCAAAATAAAAATTTAATCCATTTGCTGATTTAATTTTAGAAATGCTGATATAATATTAAAAGTACAAAGATTATTGAAAAAACAAGATTAGCACGTTTCTTGCAAAATTTGTTATTGAAATGGTTACTGAAATTAATTGCATACTTCCTTTAAAAATACATTAATATATTGAATAATTTGCAAGAAAAGCAGTCGAAAACTTGTTTCTTGTTTTCAATAATCTTTTTTTCAATAAAGTTCACTTGACTGTGGTCAGTGAACCATCATCTTTTTGCACTGATGATGGGGCTTCATTTATAATAGCCCCGAAATAGCTATTTGCTAGAGTTTTCTAACTCTTTTTAAACCTTTTATTTGTACTTTTGGACACGTTGTCTTGCATTTTTAACTTCATACATTGAATAAACCTTGAAATTTCATCTCATGGTATTAGTACGTCGCTTTAATGAATAAGATTGATAGTCCGTTTGCTTTGTTATAAATATCAGGGTGGAGCGAAAAAAAACTGAGTAAGAAAGAAAAACAAAATGCGAACATTTTTTGAAAAAAATTTTAATCCCCCCCCCCCCCCCCCAAAAAAAGAAATGCTGAAACTATACAATTTTTAGGTTTTTCTGGCTTGCTCCTGGATCAGAAGGTATTATTCGACTTCAATATATTTTTTTAATTTTCGGACGGCTTCACCAATCGTTACTTTTCTGTCCAAGAGCATTAAAATGAAACATTGAAACAAAATTTTTGAAAATACCACTAAGAACACATGAAAATTTTCATATATTCAAAATTTGAGGCTCGTTGCGGGATCGGAAGATATTATCCGATTTCAAAAAATTTTGTTTTGTTTTGTAAATCTTCACCAATCGCAACTTTTCCGCACTATTACGATTCGAAAATAAAAATTTTGTTTTTTTCGCTCCACCCTAATAAATATACTGTAGCTGATGCAAAACGTACTTTTTATATCTTGCATTACCCCCCCCCCCCCCTTCCCGTAGAATGGCGAAAGCACTGATGTTTGTATTTTATTTCAAAAAGGAAATAATTCGAGGATTTTATTATTGTTTAAACTGAAATATCTTAAAGATTGTTTTTTTTCTTTCAATGATGCATCATTGAAAAAACGTTTCATTTAACCTGAAATTCAAACACAAGCATTAAAGGAAGTCAATGACATTATTTTCTCTTTAATAAAAATGTCTTGTTCTCTTGAAATAAATGTTAAACAAAAGACGGTGCTTTTTTTACTTCTGAGTGTGTTTGCTCCGCAATCGGAATTAAAGGATCATAGTTGTCCTGTTTCTGCTTCAGAATTTTGTACATTTCTTCATTCATTCGTCTCGTGCATTCCAAATGAATGCTTTTCGTGTCCGCAGCATACACTGTAAAAAAAAAAAAACTATATTTACAGAATTTGCATTATAAATTTAGCTTTAAAAGTACACTGCAAGTAACCAGTACCAACGCCTCCTAAATGCTAAATGCCTAGAACATTTGCTTCGCTACCATCGAGATGGGTTCCACTTTAAACACCACCTTGCCACTTTAAACGCCACCTACGCCATCCGATAATGCCGTTGTTATTTTTTGATTGGATAATTTTTAAATTTAAATTCAGAAATGAACCAATCGTTAATTTTTCGAAGAACTCCGGTAGATGTCAGTGTATCGTGAACCAAGGGAATTTTGCAGTTATTGGCGATGGATCCTAACAATATTCAAATTAAATTTTTTGATTGGTTGATTTTTAAATTTAAATTTAGAAATAAACCAATCGTTAATTTCTTAATCGAATCTTCTTAATCGTTAGTTTCTCGAAGAACTCTGGTAGATGGCGTATCGTGAACCAAGAATGAAATTTTGCTCTGTGCTAAAAACCAGAAAGTTGCAGGCATTTAGTATTTAGGAGGCGTTGCCAGTACACACTGGAAACACGTCTAGAACTTTAGTTCAGAAAGAGTGTCTATATTGCTTGAATGTGCACTGAAAGGAGTTACAAATAAAGTGCATAAACATTTATTTCAAATGTGTTTCGCTAAGGATATTCATTAAGATTGAGCTTGGGAATGAACTTTAAAACATTCTAGGGCAGTGGATCTTAACGGGGGCGATACCATAGGTGGGCAGTGGGAAGATGTTGAGGGGCGGTAAACATATTTTGGGCGTCAGGAGGGTGGTGAACGTATTTTGGGCGGTAAGGGGGTGGTGGGCATACTTCGAAATCTGCTTGTAAAGAATATGTTTCGGGCAGCAAATCTTCTGCTGTTGTGTCGCCAAAAGATAGCTGTAACGTTTATTTTCTGGAGTTATCTCCCATACCCTGATCTTTCTCCTAATAGAATGAAGGATAGCCTAAAATTTGCCAATATCACTTGAATCTCAAAAAAGTTTTTTGAGGTTTGTGTCCCCTTCCATAGCATAACTACTTCAAATAGTCAAAAAATGTGTTTTATTGATGTCCATTTGAAATTTTCCGATGAAAGGAGGGAATCTCGAACTACTCACCTCTTCCCCAATCGTGACCAAGAAGAGCCTAGAATTGCGTGTTTACAAGGTCAGTTTCTAAAAATGTCTATATAAGAGCCACTTAACTTGATAGACTATTTGCGCCATTACAGCTTCTCCCTAGCAACACCAAAGATAACTAACAATCGCATTCTTCAGAGTTTAAGTTTGCTTTTTTTATATTTCAATTTCAGAGAACGCTGGACATATCTCTCTGACTCCACAACATTGTTAAACTGAGCATTAAATTAATTTTAGTTTTGAAAAATCATTAATAGAGACACCTCTTTCTCCCTAGTTAACGTTAAAAAAAAATGCTTAAAATTGCGTCACTTTTAAATGTCTCACCTGGGGCGGAATCTGAACCCAAGTTTCAACCCCACGATACATAAGATTTATAAAAAAAAATTTGCATTTTTATGACTTCGTTTTAAAAACTAAGTTCGGGGGATATCCCGAATATTTCACCTCTATCTTTTCTCTGATGTCGCCAAAGGTATACTTATACCTCTTGTTTTCTTATCTAACCTTCATAGCAATAAATTACTCAAAAAGAATTTCTTTGAAATTAACTTATCTTATAATTTGTTAAATCAACTTATTTCAGTTTATTTTTTAAATTAAAACTTGATTTATAATCCTTACGGGTGACGGTATGGGTCATAGTTTCTAGTCTTTATCGATCCTGGGAAAATTAGAAGGTTTAGCTTTATTATTGTACTTCCACAGTAAAATCCTGTTCGTACGTAATAAATAGGGGATGTGTATTGTATAGTTGCAAGTAAATAAGAACAACACTGTGCACAATGTTTGGAATCGGACTGGTCAAGGAACTATTTGAACGTAGTGTATTTTTCAGAATATATTTGTTTTTAAATAAAAAAGTTAAAAACCGTGCATTTTTGTTTCAAACCGTGTTCTCATTTAGCTTAAAAATGGGTCACAATAATGATCTCATTCTGCGCACTTGATTTTGTCACTCTGATACAGCTTTTCAGAAGGGAAAAAATGCTTGATTTAAAAAAAAAATATTAAGAAAAGAACAAAAAAACATTAAGCATAAGTTTTCTGCTCTTCTTCTAGTCATTTTCCAACAATCTGTTTGGACAAAATTATGGAGTTAAACCGGTCCAGAAATATGCTTTACCTCCCCTCCCTCCTCCAGTTTTATGCCTGTTTTCAAAGGGGGTGTTGAAACAATTTTCAATCCTAACGGGGGCGGTCGCTGTAAAAAGGTTGAGAACCACTGTATTAGGGGAATATTTAAGAACAGATTTTGAACACATTTACTGTCTGATTTTCTTAGGTTAAACATTTCGCGCATTTACGCGCATGCGTCAGGTCTTCTCTCATCTTACCAAAATAGGGATGATAGGTGAGAGAATAATAAAGGGAAGAATAATAAGAAGCATTTTGAGCCGTATCAAACAATGTCGAATGATATTAGTTTCAAATACATAGTTTAGTTGAATGTGTCGAAAGGATAGCAAAAATGCAAGTTTTAAATTGAAAACTTCGGGAAGTTCCCACTCACAACCCATCACCCCTTTTTCAAGTGAAACGGTCCGCGAGTGCTATGTGCGGTTTTCACGGACGGACAGTAAGTGTACTTATGAAATCATTGTTTTCTTTCGTGAAAACATAATTTTAACAGATTTCTTTTACAACCAGTCAATAAAACACCTCCATATGATATTATTTAAAAAATAATTTCATTAAACCACAATCCTTTTGTGTCACGAATGCCGCCTAAAAGGAGGGCCTTATCTGGTCGTAGGCCGTCCGCTGCCACCGAGATTCCTATCACAATTAACACCAAAACTGCTGTTCAGAACAAAGAGAGTTCCCTATTAGCTGTCGAAAGTTTCTCAAAAAGTGTGCTGCAAATTGTTCTAAAAGAATGATCCTGAGTACATGGTTAAAATATGTACAGGTGTTTCCGAACGTGCTTCGAAGTGTGCTCAAAAGAAGAATAAGTGTTCGGGTTCAAAAAGTCTGTATGCAGTGTATGTTGTATATTATACAGTTACTTACGTATATATATTTTTACTTACTGTTCACTGCAAAAAATAAGCTGTTGTTTTTACAGTATAATACTGTAAAAGAACAGTGATAAACTGTAAAACTAATTATTTTATACTAAATAGTTTATCGCTAGCAAATTTACAATTTATTATGATAAAATTCGCAAATTACCAGCAAATTATCTGTATTACACTGTAAAAACAACAGTATAATACTGACAGCAGAGATTCCAGTTTAAAACTGTTAAATGCACAGTAAAAAACTGTGAAACTAGCTAGTTTACAGTTTATTACTGCAAACTAGCAATTTTACAGTCTACTACTGTAAAAACAGCCATCTTTTTACAGTTTATTACTGTAAAATTAGCTGTATTATACTGAAAAAACAACTTTTTTTCACAGTGTTCCGGAACAGCAGACAGCTAAAAGTTTCATTTTAGTACTAGGTTTAAAATATTTATTTTAAATATATAACATTTTGTTTTGTTGTTTTATCTCATTCAAAACCGTCACTTACTTTGACTATCGGAGGGGATTACATCCGGGCTTTCAATTGTTGAATCAATTGACTCCTCTTTGTAACTTTGGATAGGGATTTCACACCTAAAATAGATTTAAAATATTTTTTTCATATGATGCAAGCTAATTTTAACTACTGAAAATTATGGAATTATTAAATAAAAAGCTTTTACTTTTTATTGGCATTACACTGTAAAAAATGAACTGTTGTTTTTACAATATAATACTGGCAGCCGAGGTTCCAATTTAAAACTGTAAACTGCACAGTAATAAACTGTAAAACTAGCAATTTTACAGTTTCTTACTGTAAAGTTAGTACTTTTACAGTTTATTGCCGTAAATTTTAGCTGTATTTTACTATAAAAACAACAGCATATAACTGACAGCAGAGGTTCCAGCTTAAAACTAAAAGTACTGCAAAAGTAGCGATTTTACAGTTTAGTACTGTAAAATTAGCAGTTTTTATAGGTTATTGATATAAAATTAGATGCATTATACTGTAAAAACAACATTCATTTTTTACTGTGTACTCTTTAATTTTGTTTCAGCTGGTATTGGAATATATGTATCTAAAACAATCATGTTCAGTTTACTTCAATCATAAATTTGAATAATTAAAGCCCATTGTTAGAAATAGTATTACTTTAATCAATAAACGTAGGTGATATTTTCTCGTTTTATTTCATAAAAAAGAAAAAAAATCAGTTTATACTCAACTCAACCAAACGTACTTGAAAGATGTTTATCTAAATATATTTTTATACCGAGAGCAAGTTAAATCGCACGTCATGAAGTACTAAATCAAAAAAAAAAAAAATAATAATTTTATATGAAACGTCTGTCACTTCGCATTTCCTCTTTTTTTGCTATTATTTACAAGGTTAAAAATAAATCTTCATAATTCAGCCATCATTTTTTAAGATGATTTCAAAAAAGAAACAAATAAATAAATAAATAAAACATATTGCTTTGAACTATTGTATCGGTTTTCAACAGCTTTTACCGTATATTGATTGTTAGACTAACGATAAATCTAAAAATGTTATGTATAGGAAAAAAAATGGCATTAAATTTATCTTACTCAAATCCGAGTGCCATAAATGCCCTATGGATCATATCATAATCCAAATACAATATCGGAATTAACATTGAAAAAAAGGATTAAATTCTTTAATCGGCTATTCATGAATGGCTTTCTCTAAGAATATCTACCATTTGAAGAGATTAAACTATTTTTCAATGCAACAGTCTGCATTGATGAAAAAGTTAATATTTTTTCATCATTAAAATTAAATTAATACATTTTTTCTTCGAAAGAAAAGGCTAAAAATTTCTTGCTTTATCTTGCTGAGAGCTTAATCAGATTTAATGAGAATTCATCTAGGATAAATTCTTTCTCTTTTGAGAATCTATTAATAAGTAAATAATGTATCAAAATGGATATTTCCTCTAAGTATTATGAATGCACTAAAATGAGGAGGTTGAATGTTATAAAAAATTAATATTCCTAAAAGAAGGTTCATTCAAGTTTCGACATTACATCATGGTTTTCTAAACAAACTGCCATTCAACAAAAGCAAAAGCGCTTTGTGTGAGGAAAGATTAAAATAATGAATTAATTAAATAAAAATAATAAATTAGCGTAATAGCCACTTAACGCACTTGAGGGTTTTTTTTAGGAAAAGAGTTTATCTTAACTCCAGTAAATTTCCTTAAATATCTTATATTTACGACAAAGAATATTTCAAAGATTAGAAAAAATATCAACTTCACAATACAAATTTGAATTATATGACACTCCGCTTTTATTTCCGCTATAAATAAATATTACTATCCCAGAAGTTTCTTTATTTTTCTCGCTACGTCCAGATTGACTAATCCAAGATTAATGTACAGTCATGTTTTAAGTATGTGCACAAAAAGTAATTCAATTTTTTAAGGATATCACATCTAAATTCAATAAAAGTCGTAAATTTTTATTAAAACTTGATAATTAAATTTATAACTTTCGGATATCTGTCTGGTCAAAATATCATCATTCAGCCCCTTGTTTTACTGCATTGTTATTATTATTATTATTATTATTATTATTATTTTTATTATTATTATTATTTTGTAATTAAAATAGCGAAAAATCAAACTTACTTCTCTTGTTTCTCTTCTTCCGTTTCTGGGGAAAAAAAGAATAATTATTCATACTCAAATAAGTGAACCAGTATATGAATTAAACAAAATATTTCTTATCTAAAATCTGAGCGTGATTCTTCGAGGAACATCTATAGCAACCAGAACTTTTAAGGAGGCATTTTTTTTTTTTGAATGAACACATTTACGTAGTATTAAAAACGAGTATGTGAATATTCTCTCAAGAGAAATTTATCAAAGACTTAACTTGTAAAACTGAGACCTACAACCTTGAAAAATATAGAAAACAATATTTTAAACCAGTACTGGGGGGAAGTTATCATGTAAAAATTAAACATTTTTCCCCTTATAAAATCAATTAAATACACTGTTAGAGTTTAAGATTCTTGACAGCTGGATAATTTTCCACTAGTGTGAAATCTAAAAAAGCACTATTGCCTCAAGGCGCCTTGCTGCATATATAGTAGACTTACGATGCTTTTCGAAACTGAGCATGCGCTCCGAGACTCAGACGTAGTTAAATCATGTATATACTACCAAAGTTATCAAGCATTATTTATCAAGTATCACCCGTTAAATTAATTGCAAGAGCTAGATATGTAAAGTAATATAAACCATGTATCCGATTCTTTTTATAAGTGATGTTACTCATTTTAATTGCACAGAAAATAAAATTAAAATTGGTATCTTGCGAACAAAACTATAATATGCATATTTCTTTCATTTGGATATCATATGCTATAGATTATTAAATTATGCAGAGGGATCATTTAAGTACTTATATTTAAATTAAAAAAAACATTTTGCTCCAAGTTTAAATGAGAAAAACAGCAAGAAATAAAAAAACCTATTCGGCAGTTTTTATAAAGAAAAATTTATTTGGTTGAATGTGGAAGGATAAGTACAAAAACAAATTCAAATGCTAAGAAACAAAAGAAAAAAATATTCTCTATGAACCTAGGGAAAAGGCTTTCGGATAACCTAAAGTCGCTAAAAAACAAAGACGGCAAACAAGGAAATGAAACAAAACACTAAATATTTTATTTGAATGTGAGTTTAAAAAGAAACAAAGACTAAGAAGAAAGAAACAAAAAGAAAGGACTTAAAAAGCCTACGGTTAGAAAGAATATAATCAGTCTCCTCTGAATGCAGAAAAAAATTTACTGAGGGAAAAATCCTGACAAAGGGCAGAAAAATTGGAGTGGAATCTGATTGTGTGTAAGCTTAGCTTCGAAGCTATTCCGCAGAAAACACTGGAAAAGAAATTGTATTATTTCATGTGCTACTCCGCTGTTCATTTTTGCTATTAATAAAAGAAAGTATCTCTTCTGCTACGAACCAGTTTTCTGAACCATGCTAATGAAGTAGGTTGCTAGGACCTGAAAAGCACGTTAAGTTTACCTCGGATGAGATTTTTTTTATGAAACGCAATATGTATCTTTAACCATTTCAATTTTGGGAAAAAGAAGATTTTGTGCTTTTTGACCAACTATAAAACTGACCGCATAACTTGCCATTTCCGAGTTATGTAGCAAGAAAAAAAAAGAAATTAAAAACTTAATATACTTCAACTGGAAAAGAACTGTTCATCACTGTGGCAATTAACTTGACAAAATTTTGTCAAATTGTGAATGCAGATCTTTTACTAGTGTGCTAAATTTAAAGTAAACTTCTTGTGTGTAAAATAAATCAGAATAATCAACGAAATAACGCACGAAATTCGCAACAATCTGCAGACACGTGTTCCGGGGCTACAAGGAACCCCCTTTTCAATGCAATGAAGTGTGAGCTTTAGGATGAAAAATCATCCGAGAAAAGAAACATGGTGGAGCCATGCAGCCCCGAAACAGCCACGTAGATGCCTTGTAGCCCCAAAACACGTGTCTTCAGCGATTCTTGCAAATTTTGTGCGTTATTACATTGAGTATTCTGATTTAATTTTTCAGCAAAAAGGAATTTATTCAATTTTAGTGTGTAGTTAATGTCAGCTTCTATGAGAGGTTTGCTGTCTAAATCTCTGTTACGTACTTCCCAGACTGATTGTCGGTAACAAAACTTTTAATTGCATTTTTTGGACGCTGTAATCTTATGTCTGGTATTTGTGTGTAAATTTACCTATCACATGCTAAACTCTATGTATTTAAGCGTAAATTTTCCCTAAACTTACTGAAATAAACTAAAGGAATTACAGCATTTCAAGGAGTGAGTGATTCGAAGAGATGTTTTACCCTTCGTAAAAAAATTCATCCATATTTCTTTAAGCTAATCCTAATTCAATTGTAATAAAATTATGTCATTGTTTCGATTTAAACATACATTGGCTACAAAGAGGCTTAGAGAGAGTTCCTTTCTTAAAGCATTCAATCATTGTCCATTTGGGTATTTCAAAAGATTCCATGAGATCTGCTTATACTACAGAGCACGTCTCTCTTTGGAATTTTCTTTTTGGAAAGAAATCAATAGTAGGATAATATTTAGAGAGCCATGAATTCTACAATGTTCAGCTTGATCAGAACTGAACGGGATATCCATGCTGAATAAGTATGTGCAAATGACAACTCGCAAAGGAAACACTTCCCTCTCATAAAGTTGTTCTAAGTACGTCTGTTTAAAATCTGATTTACAGCACACTGACTGAACTAGTGTTTGGAACAATAGCAATTTTATACTATCACGAATTTATCTATGTACTTAGCTATACAGGGTGAATCAAAACTCTTAGACAAACCTTTGAGGCGTGATAAAAAGCGTCTATGCAAGCAAGAATATACAATAACCCATGATCGCAAACGCAATGCTGACGCGCTACGTACAAACAAAGCCAACAACTGACGCGTGTGAAATTAAAAAAAATGTACACTGTGAAAAATTCAGGAAGCTTTTATGTTAAATGCTACTGTAAAATCTAGCGCTTACCGTACAGAATAAAATTACAGTGAATTATACCGATAAAAAAAAGCAATTACAGGGCCGGTTGATCACCACGGGACTCAGTGTGAGATGCAGATGGCACCCTATTTCCGCTCTCCGGATGTGTCTCATCTGGTACCGTGGACATAAAGCAGTGTGAAAAAATTGGGTCCCGGGTTCGATCCTTGTCGTTCGTATCTCGCGCTTTTTAATTCTCGTTTTCTCTTCCGTAAATTTTACAGCAAAACAATTTTTTACGGTAAAAGTTACTGGCAGCATGAATGCCAATAACTTTTACCGTAAAATGTCAGGCACATTTTTAACAGTGTAACACACAAGACAATTTTATACAGCATTTTAGTTTTTAAGAAAGGTTTAATCCTTTTTGTCATAAATTAAGTTAGCAAATTTTGAAAATCAGTAGTGTCTAAGGGCCCCTAAGAGAACTATTTCCAATTGCAGGTACCATCTGTCGGCCTCTCAGTCATCCGAGAAAAGCAAAATGGTGGAGATATGTAGTCCTGAAACAGCCCCATAGTAGCCTTCTAGACCTTAAACACGTTTCTGCAGATTCTTGCAAATTTTGTGTATTATTACGTTGATTATTCTGATTTGATTTTTCAGCTCAAAGGTATTTATTAACAAGGTATTAAGTACAAGGAGCGGTACTGAAAAGCTTCATCATGATTCCAGCCGTATAGCATTCATCATACTGAATTAATATAAGCGGCCTTCTGAGTCCCGTCGGGGCATAAAGAGTTTTAAACCTGATGTGGACACTTGGGGCGAGCAGTTATACTTATTTTCTTGATATAACAATATAATGGCGCACATGTTCTTAAAAAGTGATACATTTTAGACATTTTACTACAAAATTTATCTAAAATGACTTACCTTTCCGTCTACCTCTCGTACGAGATCGTATAACAACTGCAATGACGATTGTCAAAATAATGAATGCTAATGCAATACCGATGAAAATTCCAATCATGGGTATCAGAGTTGGGATGTCTTCTTCAGCTGTAACAATATAATATGCCAATCAAATACAATTGAAAGTACCAATTAGATACATCTTGTTATTATGAATGAATTCGATTGACGCAAGTTGTGTTCAGATTCGTTTCTACGTGAAGACTTTCGTATCAAAATCGGTTAAATCCATTTTATAAAATTTACAAGAACCAGCAATAATAAAAGAAGTAATTCTTATTACAAGAACTATAGAGACACTCCGTCTCAGTCTACTTAGGTTAGGGCAAGGAATTAATTTTCATTTGAAAATCTTCTGGTGTACGATAAGTTGCAAAATCACCAATTAGCATCAGACGTCGCCTTTGTTTAACTGATTTGCAAACTAAAAGGTTTTTCTTTTTTAAATATATAGAGAAGTTAACGACTAGAACTTTAAAGCATGCAATCAATGTGAAGAGTTAAGATGCTATCAGTAATAGCTTAAATTAAGCAGCTTTAAATATTATGTGGGTTATTCTAAATGTTCTAGTAATTACAAAAGCACAATAAACTTTACCATTCTTAAAACTCTTTTGCATAAGTGGAAACATGTTTACTCTAACAAATATACATTTAAAATAGAACTACAAAAGAAAACTTGTGTAAAACTTTTGTACGAAAGACTAAAAGAGTTTTGGAGGAAATAACGTTTAAAAAGTTCAATTATATTTGAAGATGACGTAGAATAACATATTTGATGGAACCGTCAGTGATCTTATAATTTACTAGTATATTGCGTTTGGAAAACTGACAATATTTTAGAAAACTGTATGAAGAGTTTTTTTTTCTTTTTTTTTTTTTTTTGCCTTACATTTCAGTCTTACTATTCTACAGGAAACTTTAATTTCACTTAAGATAGACTCACACCTACTGTTAAACTACTGACATATTAGTCAAAAGATTTATTTTTATAATCTAAAAAAAGTATATCTAATTTGTTTTTACATAAAAACACGTAACTGCAACAAGAAACTAATTAAATTTAAATGAACTTTTAAGAGTTTTCGGAAATATTTAATTGAAACCTTTAAAAAACCATGTAAGCATTATAAGATTAAACATTTCTACCTCCTCAAAAATTGAAAATTATCATAGCAAGTCAATTAAAATACATATAATATACAATTACAAAAACATATTTCATATTTATTTATTTTGTAATTAAATCCAGTGCTAATTTGATTTTTCCCTCGAATGAAACATATTTCGGTGAACAAAATATAAGTTTTCAAGCCATTTTGCAGGTTAGATTTCAAAGAGTATATGCCATTTGACAAAGCAGCCACAGCATAAAGAAAAACTGATATACTAATTACATAAAGCATAATAATGTAGTTAAAATACGCTGAAGAAGAAATGTCCTGAAGAAAATAAACTGCATTACAAAGAATAAAACATACAGCAAAAATAACAAACATTTGGTATTGATTGACAGGTACAGAATAGGAAACATGCAAAGAACTACAAGTTGAGGCTAATAATAAACTACAATATAGACAGGCAAGAAGATATAAGAAGACATAGAAACATAGAGAGGATAGTACAGTACATAGCATTCATGCAAGAAGCTAAAAGCAATCATTATTCAGCTCAGTGATATAATTATGCAAATTCAAGCAGCCTATATAGTCTCTGCAGTTCGAAATTTTGAGCAACATAACAATCATTTGCGGATCCTGTCGGCTACAAAAGCAATAGAAGCAACATGAATTTCAAAACAAGAAAACATCATCAAATACATTTAAAACAACAGACAAAAACCACAATGCAAACATTTCACAGCGCTTGTTGTTATTTGTTCTGCTAACATTCACTATACAGCATTTTAAGCACAGCAGTTATTTGAATTGTGAGGTAATGATATTCAAACTATTGTTTCAAACACGGGAAACACAACGTTAAGTAAATAGGGAAATTTTAATTACGTTTTATCTCTGGTAATGTTTGTTGCAATCAATATTTCCCCAGTTCCCGTAATGGATTTTCTGGTGTATGTAAAATGATGATTCAGCCGTATGTTTAATGCAGAAAAGTTCGTTTTGTCAGGCGAGTGGGATGAAGAATTCGAGTAGTTATTTATTTTTCGGAGTTGAGTTTAAGGGAAATATATATTTGGTTTTCCAAAACATAACGTACTTTTGATTATTATTGGATAATTCTAGGATTTTATTGGATCCAAGACAAATAAAACATGTCTGATGATCAATAAATTGTCTGTTTAAATTTCAATTTAATAAGTATTCCATTTGTCTTTACATTCAACACATTATGTTATTTGAATAGAAAACATTTTTGCTTGAAATGTACAAAATTATTTTCCAAATCTGCAATAATTTGCACAAATTCGAAATTTACAATATTTGCGGCTGAGCTCATAAATACTTTACACAATAAGTTTTTGTCATATTGATTTTCATTTATTTAACCACTGCTTTTAATTCAAAATTAAATTTCTTGTAACTCTAATACACGTGTCCAAAATTTTTACTGATTTTGTGTTGGTTTATGGTTTTTCATTATCTTTTTTATAAACTAGAGAGAAGAATCGACGTAGGAAATATCTACTTAACAGTAAATACTACTACTAATAATAATAAATTTAAATATTTTGAGACGATATTAATTATTTACATAAAATCCTATAAAAATAAAAAGTTACAAATGCTTAATTTTTAAAGTAGTCTAGTAAATAGTTAATAATTCTCTTCTTCATATGTTCTTTCTAATAAAAATGTAAGGCAAGATGATGTAATGAAAAGTATTACAAAATGTAAATGATAAAAATAAGATCATGAATCAGAAATGATTGCAGACACATGTTCTGAGGTTACAAGGAACTGTAAACCAGTCCCCAAGTGCACAGCTTGTTTCAATTTTTCCTTTATACTGAAATATCCGAACAATGATTTTTGTGCAGAATTTGATTGGAGCTTAAAGAAAAAAAAAACCTGAGTTAAGAATAAATAAAACAGATGCAACAAATGATGCATCAAAATGAGTGCTACATTAATTAGATTGTATTTTTTAAAGTAAATTAACATAAAAAGTAAATCATGTGTTTCACCCACAAGTATCAACAAAAAGAGCTAGCCACTCAGTTATCAAAATGAAGCAGTTTGTACACCGAAAGTGTACATTTTTTTTTTGATTTATCGCGGGTTTAAGGGGTGATTTTATAGTATTTTTTCCTTTTTACCGCTCTTATGCGTACCCGATTTAGTGTTAAATGCCTTTGGCTAAGACGTCGTACATTCGTTTGGGGAAGATGCCGTAGCTTTTCAAAACTCCCTAGAGAAAACAATGATCCTACTCTAAACACAGAGTTCGAAAACTGCCCCGAACCGTCAGAAAAGTATGGTTTGATGAAATACAGTATATGCAACAGTTGGGGAAAAATATCACATACGGCATCTTCCCCCTACGGAAATTGCACTAACGGCATCTTCCCAATGGTATGGGAAAGAAATGGAAAGGTTTTTTAGTCATTAATTTTCGGTGGTTAAAAATTCTTTTTCAAAGCGAAACCTGTTTTTTAACAATCACAAAAGTCCTTATTTTGTGGATAAATTGGATTTTTAAAAATATAGCCAATGAGCTATTTTATATAAATTAACGTTAAGCGTCTTCCCCTAATCTAAACTGTTGATCAGAAAAAATCAAACGAATATGATTGCTCCTCAAAAATATCTGGTTTGCAGGAAAACATTATTCATTAACTTTTTCACTACGCAGTCTTTAACAACAACAAAATGCGATGTTGAGGAACATGATAAATTCCTAAGAAAGAGTGCTGCTTTAAAATGTATTTTATTTTACTACTGTAGAAACTATTAGGTATCTGATACCAAATTCTAACTTGGAACTGATTGCCCATAAAACAAATCAATTTTTCATTTTCGTGATGGCTAATATTTTTTTTAAAAGTAGATGCCCTGACTATTCGCTTAGGAAATATTACTTATTAGCTTTTAGTTTATGGCTTAAACGTGATATAACAGAACAATTTAAGAATCGATTTTGACTCAACAAATTTCAGGCGATCGAAGAGCAGTGTAAAAGTTATTTATAAACATAAAGGAAAAGAAGAGACATAAATATTTTATTGCCCCTGCATCTCACATACTTTTTCCAATAACTTAAGAAATATTTCTCGAGAAAGATTGTTTTTATAACGTGTGTTATTAGTGCCTAAATATTAAGTATGACTTATGGGTGCATTGAACCATACATCTTCTTTAAGGATTCTTTTGGCTTTTATTAAATTTGCTCCTGAACATAAAAAGCAATCCCAAATCTGTAACGCTATCATAAGTCTGTTTTTTTTATTTTTTTTTAACAGACTTGTTTGATGGAGAAAGGTTTCTTTGGCATTTAAGAAAGAAAATTTTTGTGATGCAAATTTACTAAAATTAGAAATAATCATAAAACATTTCAAAATAATATTGTTTTTTACCTAGTTAGCACATTAAAAAGTAAAATAAAATAAATTAATATTCACATGAAATGAATACAAACATACTTGTATTAGAGAAGTTATAAAGGAATGATTTAGGTGAAATAAATAAATCTACACTGCAAAAAATAGATGTTTTTTTGACAGTATAACATAGTAATTTTACAGTAATAATCTGTAAAATTGCTAATTTTACAGTACTAAACTGTAAAACTGTAAGTTTACAGTATTAAACTGTAAAATTACTAGTTTCACAGTTTATTACTGTGCATTTTACACTTTTGAACTGTAACCTTTGATGTCAGTATAAGACTTACTTTTACAGTAATGAAGCGTAAAAATGCTAGTTTTACGGTTTATTACTGTGCTTTTACAGTTTTAAACTGGAACCTCTGCTGCCAGTATTATACTGTAAAAACGACAAATTATTTTTTGCAGTGTAATAAATCATTAAATAATAAAATTAAATGATGAAGTCTTTAAAAAATTTAAAGTGTCCAGATTGAAATCCACTAGTGCATTGCAAATAAAGCTCCATCTTTAAAAAATAAATCACGTTTTAAGCCACAGTAAGACTTTGCAAAGTTGCAACATTAAGTCTTAGAAGTATCTTAACGTTACAGTAACATACATTTCAAAAGAAATACCCTTGCCTGTGTGTCTCTCTGCGGGCCTCAGCGTACTCGCCATCAACGCAACCGAATTACTTCTTCCTTTCGCATTGGCAGCATACAAGATCAGAATGAAGGATGTTCCAGTGAGGAGGTCTTCCACAAGAAATGTTGGTGATTCCTCAGCTGTGATGTTGCTCCGCAGATGTTCGTTCGTCGAGCTGTAGACTTCCAGATGAAAGGTTTGAGGAAGGCCTCCATCGTATCCGGGCTCGCATTGTATCAGGAGGGATTCGGTGGTGTGGTTTGTAACCAGGCAGTTGCGCATCACTTCTGGAGGGCCTGAAATGAAATCTCATTTATATTAAAAGATATTGTTAAGATAAGTTATGCATAGTAGTATTTGCATATTTCCCAGCTTTTGCCTTCAAATTTCGAGTTGAGCCGCACAATGTTTTGCGGACTCTCGCTGGTAAGATAAATTTATCTACCATTTTGTTGGCAATCTTAGCTACAATAAAAGGATCTTTGCCTCCAGCTCGGCTATTCCTCACTGAAGATCCAGAATAAGGACAATAAAGCAGTCTCAGGATGTCAATATCGAGCTGTGGATGTAATTGCTTCATTGTCAGTATGTCACTGCTAGTTTGGCTTATGTGCAGAATTTAGGTACATTGGCGATAGAATGGATTTATCGTTATTTATAGCTCAGAGTTCCTTTTTGCCGGGACAGTATGGCATCGTAGAAGTTGTCGCCTTGTTTCGTCAAAGTTAAATTTTAACTTACCCACACAAAATTATACTCTGGATTATTGAGCTAGTCATCAAGAAGTTGTTTTTATTTTAACACCTACATGAACCATTAATGAGGTTATGTTTTCGCAAGAGTTGGAACGTATGCAGTACGCATCACTACTGAAGGAGCTGCATCTGGAGCAAAGGAGTATTTTTCCTCCATGATAATCCTCCATGAGGTCATTTGTATTGTTTAGCACCTTAGTTATGGCCACCTTGCTCTGAGGTAGAAGCTTCTCTTCCAATGACGGATGCAGTTGGTTAGATTCCTAACGGTTCCTTGGATGTTCCGTAATCTCTTTGTTATGCATATTTTTCTTGTACTGTGTTACATGCTAATAAAGAAGCCCAACCTCTCAGAGAATTTCATCATATGTCGCTGTAGTAATGATTAACTACGACACGACAACAGCATCGACTCAGTTGGAAGAATTAAATTATTAAAATTAGAAGAGAATTTAATATTAGAATTAATATTATTAAAAAAAACTTTTTTTCTAATATGTGGTTGACATACCCTATTAATTTTATTATCTAAATATATTTGAAAATAGAAAATATCTATATTAAAATTTGCACTTTTCCCGATATTCACCCTGTTATTTAATCTGTTGCGTAAGTGAGAACAGCAAAAAAAAAAAAAAAAAATCAACACACACATAACGCACGTTCCATATCCTAGCGTATTTGGCATAAATATAGTTAAAACTACATATTTGGTTTACAGATAAAATAAAACCTTATTCTATTTGAAGTATATTTTCAAATCTCTTATTTATTAAAATATTATGATGGAAATAAGCTTCGTACTTATATTTACTGTTATTAAATGCTTTCTAGTGTTTTTTATGTTAATAGACAGCTCCCCAAGCAAGATTGTTAAAAGGCACATGCTTCCTTCCATTTCGTTTCTGAAAAACAATTGTAGCAAAAAACATTTTTTGGAAACATATTTTTATTTTGTTAAATCTCAATAGTTTTAACACAGCAGCATTTTAATACTTTTCGCCTTCCTCGACAGTTCATTCCGACAGACAAATTTTTACTCTCTTTTAGAGGTCTCGGGAGACCCTTTGAATTTCTTTTGCATATTTGAATTCGAACTGTAGGCTTTTCATCAATTTATAAGAGCATTTAGAGCTCAAAGGGAAAAGATGCAATGCAACATCTTTATTTCGTAGATTACCTTTTATTTCTAAGTTTGTGAAAATAATACGCATTTTTAAAAAACCTTATTTTTCCAATATTATACTCATGCCCTGTATTATATAGAGTTATAATTGATTAAAGCGACATATTCACCAAACTGATTTTTCTAAAAAATGACATTTTCTAACATTTTTTTTTGTATAATTTATTAAAGCGACATAGTCACCGAACTGATTTTAGTAAAAAAGGACATTTTCGTACATTGTTTCCTGTATAAGAACATACGTGAATATTTCAAAAAAAAAAAAAATCATTGAAAATGTGTTTTAGTTTATCTCTTACAAATTTAAAATGAAATGCAGTAGACGTGTTGGAAAGTTTATGCCACTTAAATTTCTTCGTGGAGCATAATTGTGTAATAACTCGCAAAGAGTATTATACAATTATCTACGTATACTCTACTACGTAAACTTTCTACGTATATAAACTCTCAACAACTGAAAAATGAATTGAAATTAGGTCAAATGCTGAAAGCAGTTTAGCAACACTTTCAAAGTTCAGAAAAAAGTCAGCACTAGTTTATGTAGAATTGATTTCGCGCTGTTAGACATTGGCGGTAAATCTCGATGTTTGGCGTCATTTTTTCTGAGTAGTATCAAAACGAATTACAGGATTTTAATCGCACCATACCACCAGTAACCTATGAATGTCACTATGTTTGAAAAATATATTTTGTTATAAAGATGTTCCGGAGATAATGAGTGATGCAAACATTTCTTTGTAGCTGCAAATTGTCTACAGTTCATTTTCTGAGTATATGTCCAACCAAATCGCTTATTATATTGATGTATATTTACCTAAAAAATCAACTCATTGCTGCTCATTTTGGGACTAAATTAAGCTAATTTAAAACGTTATTTCTGGCATCAAGAAAAACTGAAACACAACAGCCTTGATGACACTGTGTTTGTCATTAGTGGTATTTTCTTATTTGAAGAGCACAATGCATACAGTATGTAATAGACTGTTCGAATATAAGAACAGATAAAATAATTGAGCTGCGATTTTTACTTTTTCTATTTACTTATTTTGCTTCTTTTCTCTGCAAAGTGTATTATAATGTTTATCTTTCTGAACGTAGCCCTACGTTCTGCAAAAAAAGCTCCGTTAAAAATTTACTGGATAAGTGAATAACAAGAAAAACTATACTAGAAAGCAACTTAACTTGGCACTGAACGTCACTACGGGCGGGGCCAACAAGAGCTCTCAAGCAGTTAGCGATCTCCTCAAATGGTGATAATTTTTGATTTGTTGAATTTGCATATTTACTTGAGCTTGCATTATTCATACTAAATAACTATGTGACTAATGTTTTCAAACGATAAATAACATAGAATTAAGCTGCAAAAAGTTATTGGAAGTCAATTATCTTTTAAAATACATACTAGTAAAAATGCGTACGAAAATATATGCTAAAATCAAAGTTATTTGTACGCAGCGTTTAAGTACAAAACTGAATTCATAAAAAAATGCCAACTATTTTTCTCATGGATAAAGAATCACATTAATTTGACATTGCAAACTTTAGTCTGTTAGATTCCCTTCTCTGAAATCTATTCTTTGATGAGCAGTTTTTGAAGTTAAAACTGAAATAACAATTTATCAGCAAGCGAAACTATCAGTTTCGCTTTTAAAGCAATTGTAAAGCTATTTATTGATTTACATTATTATGTTCTTAAAGATGTTTCAAGTATATTTTATACAGATTTTCAAAAAAAAAAAAAAAAAAGTTCAATAAGAAAAAGGCATAATTTTTTTTCATTTGTATATTTGATGATTTCAATGATACATGTTACCGTAAAATGGGGTTAATCGGAACACTTTTCAGCTTTGATTGTAAAAAAAGCAGTTAAAAGATTTTTTTTTAATTTGATTTTTTGGGTAAAAACTTCGGTCTTGCTTTACTTTTGATATTCCAAGCAAAGACAAAAGATTTTGAGCAATTATTATTAAAATATATAGCAAATTATGGGTGTTCCGAATCACCCCGCTGATAGGGGTCAATCGGAACACTTGTTAAAATTTTTATTTTTTTCAATTTAATCTGTAATAGGTCTCACAAACATGAGTAATATTGATGGGGGAGAATAAGAACAGATAATTACTGTCAAATAAATGCATAATTTCAGTACCAGTAAACGTTTATAATTTGTGAAAATTCAAAATAATTTTGAACTTATGAAAAATGAAAAGTAATTTTAAGAAAATTTTTTGAATTGAAATGCAAAGATTTAACATGAATGGAAGTCCCTCATGTCGTCCACAAATATGTACTTGTCCTTAAAACTAGTAATTGTGACTTGGCTTAAGTTTTTTCATAACATCTCCTGGGATGAACTCTGCCTTTTCTTTAGTTTTTTGAAATTTCTGGGTTTCGGGGATTGTCCTGAAAGATTTTTTCGCTTATTCATCACTGTCTGTGTGCTGGACGTTTACTACATAAAGTCTATGTGACTTTCTCCCTTTTATTTTAAGTAAAAAAAAGTCTCCTGGAGAAAAAATCTTTTGAAATCTGTAACTTTTGTCATTCTAAGATCTAGTTGCTCACGAGAAGGGATAAACAGTAATAAATCCTTGTCCCTGTCTTGATTAGAAGAATTGGGGTTAGAATCTTGATTTTTCAAACAATTTCCTTCAAATAAGTTTGAATTGGAACAACAGAACTAAGTGTTCCGATTCACCCCGAAAATTTTTTCCCCATGGCATTTTTCGGAATTCTTCACTTTTATGACACAATTTATAAAAAATCTAAATTCTAATGTGGTATTCTGTTGTTCAGATACATGTATAATTGAAACATACCACTCATAGTTTTTAAATATAAGAAGGTTTGTTCTTGCATATGAAGTTTTGCAGTCTATGAAAATGTGATGTTTTCTAGCATTCAACGTGCAGCCCTCTTTAGAAGCCAGTAGCGTTGCCAGATTGACAAAAGTATTTTTTTCCTACTTCCTATGATCTTACCTTTCTAAAAAAAAAAATTCATGGCGAAAAATACCCAATAGTATATTTATGAAGAATTTCTTTGTACGGTTGGGAAGTTTTGTTCCGATTGACCCCGCTGTTCCTATACACCCCCTTTTACGGTACTAATTAATTGCAAATAACTGCAGAATGCTTCTCCAGTTAATTTGCAGTTAAAATATAATTATTTCCCACGAGGATTATGTTGTCTAACGAAATACATTTTAAATGCTCTTTAAATTTACTTTTCTCATCAACACACTTTGTCGACATAAAACTGGAACAAAACAATATTTTTTCTGGAGAAGTAAAAATATTACAAAAATATATTTGTTTAATTAGTATATTAGAATATGCTATTAGAATATGGTAATTAGTATTTTTAGGAATTCTAAAGACTAATTTTTTGTTTGTTTCATACATTTATAACAAGTTTTCTTTTTCCTATTACTGCTGTTTAAATAAAATATGCATGTTAATTTATATGATAATTTATACAAAATAAAGTTAACTTGTAAAACGTAATAACCAATCCTTCTTTTTCTATGTTCCACATTTTAACACAAAACATTACTAAGGAATAATTTAAACAAGGAAAAATTAATTTATGATATTAATAAGTACTGACAGTTTTAATGAACAAATTTCTGTCAAAAACTGATCTTATTTTGGGAAAAACAAGAAAAAAATGAGCATAACTAATTTATTTTTAATATTTAAAACTTGACATGAACTTTATAATATTCATGCTGATTCGTTTTGATATAGTGATTGTTGTCTTAAAATAAAAATCGGTGCCTTATTTTTTGTACTTTTTAAAGGTAATGTAAAAACACTACAAAGAGCTAGAAAAGTTTAAAAGTACAGTTATGTCATTGCGCTGCACTGTTATATGGCATGATATAATCTTCGGCTACCACATTGGAAACTTTCTTTCTTAAAATATTGTTCTCAAGTAAAGATATATTGTTCAACCTTATCTTCTTAAGTGCAACGAAACAATTTGTCTTAGAATGCCGGTAAAAATACGGCAATTTAATTACTTAAAAATAATTTGCATGATTTAGTTCTTGTTTCAGATTTCGAATTGCAAGTACAAATTAGAATTATGAAAATGTTTAAACTTATTTTCGAACATCCTGATATGGCTCAACTGTTTATGAACGGCAGACAGTCTAAACCTTAAGGTACTTTATTCGGAATAAAAAGTTGACTTTCTTGTTACGATTCAAAAAATAAATATATTAATTAATTAATTAATTGATGTAACTAAAATTCATAATTGAATACAATATTGGCGGTTGATATAAATAAAATTTAAATTTACTATTTGTTCTTGTAGTTATTGACATGAATAAAAAAATACAGAAACCCCAAGTTTTTTTAATTGAAAACATCTGTAGTTTTACAATGTATATCAGTTAATATTTTTTTGTAAGAGGAAGACAGTATTTCTGTTAGTTACTATGAAGATAGTAACTAACAGAACTATGGTGGTTTGTACTCCTTAAGTTACAAATCTCGAAATGATTAATTAACAATTAAAAACACAAACAAATGTGATACTCACACTTCGCTTGATGAGCTCGGCTGTCCTCCATTTTCTGAGTCTTCTGTTTTAATCAAGTGGATACGCTCCACAAAAACTAAATGGCATTTTAGAACATGTTTCTTATTTTAGGTGAATTACATAATCGATACCACTGAGCTAAATAATGGGATTTGGTGCGTGTGAAAATTGAATAAAGTGATTGGGTACATCAAGTCAGAAAATCACCAAGTACTTACCAACTGGTACAACTCGGTACACGCAGGGATCCTTCTGCCTTCCGATCGTATTAGAACCCCAGCACAGCAAAGCACCGTAGCCTAACATGTTGTATGGAGTGTAGTAAACAGTACTTGAAGTCCCCTCAGAAAAAAATTTCTTAACTTCTATACTTTCTACTGTATTATTCAGTGCCCAGTGGAATTGGATGTCAGTTGGATCTGCTTCAACTTCGCATGTGATGTTTAGAGTTTCTAGTTTGGCAACACCAAATACTTGTCCAGGTTCGTGCTTACATACTGGTGCAACTAAACGGAAATAAATAGTGAAGATAACTATTAATTTATTGCAAAATTTTGGCTAAGCAAAACTTTATTTTACTTCATCAACCAAAAAGGTATGCAATGAAAATATCTGTACCTCAGAACCAGAATGACGTAAGTCCAAAAATAGTGATATTCACTTTATTGCTTCATTGTACATAGAGCCTTATTCCGCGTCGACTCATGAAAACGTTATTCTACGAAACAAGTTCCATCAATATTATTCAGCAGCATTTAAATAGCCCGAGTCCCATCTTTTGCATGTATTCATCAATTGTTTTTGCCCTCTGCTGAAAAGTTCCAAAAATGAACTTACATTAGTCTGGTTCTGAGGTACAGGTATATCATTTGTCGTTAAATCGTTTTCAAAGATGATCTTATTTTTTACTCATTTTAAAAGTTTTGTTTCTTAATGTTTAAAATTCATTGTAGGTACTAAAGTATCAATAGTATAGTATTTTGCAATTTAGGTTTCAAAACTAATTACATTGAAATTAAACATACAGAAATGAAAAATGAATTTCAATTTTGTACGTGCTTTAACAGAAAAAAGAAGTATCCAAATGTATGTGTAAAATCATTTTTATCTACATCTGACTTAGCATAATTTAACTATAGTCAAATTTTTATTATAAATAGATAAGGTGATTAATATACCATGCGCATGCCGCAGATCAATAGACGTTTGAAAAATATATTTATGAGAATTTAAACATCTCGCATAAAGTTTTTATCCCATACAAAGATTTTCTAATAAAACCAGAAATAATCGCAGTACAGCTTTTTATACGCAAAAATAAGCGAATTAGTTTATTAACTATCATTTATCATTTAAAATTTACTGGAAAAAGAGCTGCTTGAATACTGTGGTGGTAAAAATAAAATTTAGCTAAATCTGGGTTTTGAAATGTTTATCTGTTGAAAAGTTCTTTTCAACGATTTCGAAATATTTTCGAAACATCATAAAAGCTAATGATGTAAGAATTTCATTCCTTGGAAATGTTTGATCTCTTTTTGAATAAAATATCTGTGATCTGACAAATCGGTTAAATATGTTTTGAGTACCAAGAAAGATACCTTCAAAATGCCTAAAGCCAAATACAAAATTGATTAAAAAAAATACAAATACACACTGAGATAAATAAAAAAGAAATAAACTATTTTGAATGAAAAGAAATAAAACAGGCTTGATAATATACATAAAGAAAACGATACAATTTTAGTTTTAATGCAATTGAATGACTTAAACTGGTTATGCTATTTTCATAGCAGAATAAAAATTAACCAATGTCTCATATACGAAGTAAATATCTTCTATTAAAATATTTTTTCAATTTTTCATGAGTTTGCAGAAATGTAAGATCGAAAATTGTTGTTCAACACAATTTTAAAAGTTAGATCCTTTTTTACTTATGCTAGTTAAACGTATTAGTTTGTTTCATCGTAAGTAAGCTTAAGTGAATTATTTGTGGTAACTTAGTTTGGCGGAAAAGTAATATAGACACCAGCTGAGGAACACTTGTCATAAGATATTGCAACGTGTTTCTAAATATTAAACTGCGCATTGAAAGCAACAGCGGGGGGGGGGGGCAGTCAGAGCTCCTTTTTTATTGCCAAACGGTCTTTTTTTTCTTTTTTTCAATTTTCAAGTATTATTTGAAGTAATCGTTTTGAATCGATTAAGAAGGCAATTTAAAATTTACTGCAATAAATATTTTACGTGTGAAACTGTAGAATAAAATAAACAAGACGGGTTCTCCTTTCCAGGAAGTGAACGATATTGCATTAATAAAAATTTAAACAAGGGACAGTCGAAACTTGTCTTTCAAAGTATACGTTAAGTGTCGTCCTTTCCTAGTGTTCAAAATGTGAGGTCTTAAAGTCTGCTAACATTTTGAGAAAAGTCACCAAATTTAGAATATTATTATTAGGAAATTAGTATTACTTGAAAAAAAAAATATGCCTAAAAATGCGACATATTGGTTGAAAACACTACCACACACACATGAGGCCATGCGAAACAAAGGGATGTCGGTGAACCTTTTTCGAGTGAAAAGTTCAAACATAAGTAGGCTTTGATTGAAAAGATTTTTTAAGGGGTCTCAGGCATTTTAATGCGCTCCGCGAACGCGAAAATTCATTTTTTAAAAACCAATACAACTTTTTTATTAAAACAAGTGGTAACTTGAAAATTTAAACCCATAATATTTATACATATCTACATTATTTTCCAAAGTTATAAATAAATTTGATGAAAAATATTTAATTTGTAAAGAAACAGAAATTGGATACTTTTTTTTCAAAATAACGAAAATCAATACTTCACGGAGCGCAGGCTTATGCGAAAAAGAAATGATAAAAACTTACAAAATTAATTTCATTTATTAGAAAAATACTTGTTTTCAATTTTATACACACTTTTCATAATTCAGACCAAAAAAAAAATATTATTCAAATTGTTTAGAAAATTTTTGAAATTTCAAAATGAAAAATATTGCAAATGCCATAATTTTTTACGTGTTGGTAATTTATCTAAACATTGATGTATAACTTATAAAAATGCTTCATTTAAACATGTGCTTGAAATTTCAAACAAATATGATCATCAGTTTTTAAGATATCCTGCTCTCCGTGAAGTATTGATTTTCGTAATTTTGAAAAACTATTAACTTTATATTTCTTTATAAATTTAATATTTCTAATCAAATTTATTTAAAACTTTGGAAAATAATGTAAATATGTATGAATATTATGGGTTTAAATTTTCAAGTTTCTACTTGCTTTAGTAAAAAAGTTTTATTAGTTTAAAAAAAGATTAATTTTTTGCTTTCGCGGAGCGCGTTAAAGTCCTGAGATCCCTTAAAAATCGCGCTAAATAGCAGAACCTAACACATCTACCAGTATCAACATTTGCCTCCAAAACAAATGAGATTTTCGTCTACCGTTTGCACCACTTCTTTCTGAATTTTAATTTTAGCACTCAACATCTTTGCTTCCAGGCTCTTGGGACAAATTTCAAAATTCAAAAACTAACACTGAACATCGAGATGAACTTCTTCGCTCCTTCCTTCCCCTTCACTGTTAGAAGCGACGCACTGGTATCTGCCTCTGTGTTCCTTTTTCACCCTCTGCAGGACGAGGGACTGGTTGCTCACGATGATGCCTGCAGACAGGTTGCTGTAGAGGGGCCGGTCTCCAAACCTCCAACCGACGTCGTAGACCCACGGATTGGCTCGAATATTGCAGTCGAAGTATACGTCGCTACCTTCTTTGATGGACGTGTGTTGGATACTGGCTCCGAGGGCCAACTTCAGTTCTGGGATGTCTGGAGGAAAATGAGATAAATACGCAAAGTAAGTATACTTAAATTGCATATGTATAATATTATAGATGTTATGCATAAACAAACTGAATAAGTGACTCTAACTGAAAAAGTGACGATTTAAGATAAAACAATGCACTGCTGAGTTTAAAAGTGAAAATATAAGTAAGAAGAATAAATAACTTTGAAATAAATAAAAATATATAAAAAATAAATATTAAAAAAACAATGAATATCACTTCAAAAAAAGATTAAGGGAGAAGTAGCAGAATAAAATCAATTAAATAACGTAATAATAAGCATTGAAAATGCAAGGACTACACTTTTAACACTATTTAACACAGAATATTCAACTGGAATATTGATATTGAAAGTACATAAATGCTACAGTAATTATAATTGAAAGAGTAAAAGAAATAATTCTTACGTATATTCATAAATAGAGCGTAATAAGTAAAAAATTACGAAAAAATAAGAAGGGGAACTAATTAAATAAACAAGTAATAACTAGATAGCTAAATAATTAGGTAAAAGGACACAATACATGAATTAAAAAAAAAAATACGTTGGAAAAACAACTGCTGAAATTTTTAAATTTTGAATAGGGGAAACGAAGAAATGAATTTACGGTTTTTCTGTACAAAAATCAAATAAATAAATAAATAAATACATCTAAAAAAAGGAAAAAAATACATTTTCAGTTTAAGTAAATGAAAACTTTAAGTGAAGCAATTCATAATCGTTTGAACGCATATTTAATCTGGGAAAGGAATAAAATGACTGGAATTAATGTATCATACAGAAGACAAGTTTTTGTAATTGTAGAGCAGTAGAATAAAAATAGTGTAACTTCTTTCAGAACCGTTGTTCGAAATTTCATATTTCGTTAACCATACTGAAAGTCTTTTTGTGGCATAGGGTGAGTTCTGGTAAGTGCGTCTACGGGGTAAGTGCGTCCACTGGGAATTATATGAACACTGTTCTGAAATGGCTTCTGCAACACATCGACTATGTTAGATAACTGTCTAATGATAATTTCAATAGGTAGAATTCAGACCTGGATTCAATAGACGAAACACAATCAGAGACAACTTAAATGTCTTCAAAAAAACTCTAAAGTAAAGATTGAGAAGGTTTTGTTTCAGTTTCTCTTGTAGTCATACCAAGCAATTGAAGTCAAGAAATGCTAGTTTTTTCTTTTGAGTAATAGCTACTAATAACATACATGGGTTATTTTGATCAAATACTCTAGCTAAAATTTGTTTATATGACGGTACGCACTTTCCCTTTCTTTAAAGTAAGGTGGGGGTAAGTGCATACCATTATGATGGGGCAAGTGCGTACCACTATCATGAGGCATACACGTACTATTATGCGGAGCAAGTGCGTACCATTATGATGAGGCAAGTGTGTACCATTACGTGGAAAATCCGACTCTCGTAATTCACCTTTAATTTTGCTTATAACTCTTTTATAAGCCGATTATAAATCCGACGTCATTTCCATCAAATATTTATATTAACATTGAATGCAGCATAAGATTTCAATTTTATTCATTACCTCTGAAATATATTGGCTTTTAGATATCAGTTAGTAAATTTTTCGTTGAAAATAGCGATCATAAGCTATACTTAATTTAAACCAGGATGACAAATGAAGCAATGAAATTAAGTGAAATACTAAATAAGGAACCAACTGATTCAAAAAACGAAGGTGGAGTTATGAATAAAATTATATTTAAGAAAATTAAGAACAGCTTGTGAAAAACTATTTTAACGTACAAGAAAAAAAAGTACAAGTATCACATCATGATCAATTATTTTCTTTTTGTTTGCTCTTTATTTTGTGTTTTTTCTTACTGCTGCTGATTCTAATAAGAAAAATATTTTAAAACCGTATTTATTCAAAAAGAAAAAAAAAAAAAAAGAAAAGAAGAAAAAACGAATTGTTCACTCGGGTCACCTAACGATCTACCATACAAATAGAATTAAAGAAAAACACAGGGTTACGCAGTTATAACAAAGCTATTGGACGCACATGTCTCATCTTACATTTAAGAAGGGGTAAGTGCGAACCCTGGCTTATACACAGACTGATTAATGTATTAAACCAAAATAAAGTATGTAAACTATGAGTGATTATTACTAAATAAAAACAACTTACATTTGCTCACTTGGTCTAATTAAAAGGACAAAGGAAGAATCTCAGACACAACTCTCTCAATCTTCAAATCAGAGTTGTTCGCAAGACACGTGGGACATCACTGATTGCTTTTTATCCATGCAAGCAAGTGTTGATCTCTAGTACTAGGAACTATCCCAAGGCAACTACTTAACATATTTAATATGTGCCAGAAGTTTTTTCCTGCTCATATTCACATAATTTAAGGTGGACGCACTTACCCTGCTAGGTAGGGAAAGTGCGTACCTTGGAATAGGTGTCATAAACTAGGTCACAAACAGTATGCTTATGGTTTATTTGACATATTATATGCTTGAAAATCTTAGTAAAGGATCTGGAAAGAAAACTAAAAAAAAATTGTGAGTGTACAAGATTTTTCAACAGAGCAGCATCCTTGAGAACGTGAACTTTGAAAAAAAGGGTACGCACTTACCAGAACTCACCCTACATCTATTTTTTTAACAGTAAAAATAAAATTGCTTGACTTAGACATAAACTCAGTTAAAAGATTCAGTCAATAAATTATGTCTATAAAGCCAGCAATAGGATCAAGTGCTTTAGATACAATCTTGCTTTAAGAGCATTTTGTTTGTTTTATTTCGGGTATGTCAGTTTTCTAAGTTATGTAAAACAAGTCTAAATGTAACAAAATTTTTCGTTTTATTAAACGACATACAATTGTATCGTGTAATCAGAAAACGAACAGTATTTTTCATATTATATCACTATTAGATTTTATCAAACAAAATAGCTTCTGAAAATAATTTTGGTTTTATGTCTCGTTTTTTTGCCATTACACTTCAAATTATCATTAGTAAATAAGTAAATGAATTGCAAAAGAAAAAAAATGAATAGAATCAAATAATATGTTAACTAATGAATGTAATAAATGTACAAAAATAACAATTGAAAAAAACATAAGGACGTTTTTGATATACATTCATAGCATATACTCAGCACTGCATCAGTAAATTGCACAGTGGCAACCTTACAGTAAAATATTTCCAAACATATGTTAAAATTCTTTTCAGAAAAACTGAAAAAGTTGCTTCAAGGTTTCAAAACAATTGTACTAAAATCATGAACTTTGTAGATAGATGATTGATGCTATACCAGTGTGTCTGCCAATTGGTGCAAACAAATCTATACTAAATAAGAATATGGAAAAGTATGATATCTATATTGACAGAAAAATTAAATACTGAATTTACCCATAACCTGATATGAATTCCATTTCGTTTTTTAAATTTAATTTATTTTCTTGAACTCAAGAAAAAAAATATTTAAATAATTGGACATTGGTTTTTCATCTTAGTCCATCCGCGTACTGATATTCAAGTAGTATTAAAAAAGTTTTACATAAATTGGAAGTATAGCGGCAAGCATATAATTACTTATGATGTTAAAGTGTTTCCCTCGGCAAGGGATAAACCGCTTCACAAATTATGCCTAATCTGAAATGTGCCCGAAGAATTGATTCTTGCGTAGTTTTAAGCTTTGTGCTTTAAAATAAAATCAGTAATGTTTATTTTCTTTCTTTCTTTTTTTTTTTTTTTAACACGAAAATGTTTATTCCATGGGACATTCTAAATGTTTCAAATGAATATAGTGGGTAGGCACCTTTTTTTTTCTCAGCTCTATTTTATTCCGCATAACACCTTGATATAAATGGAGCGGACTTATCCTTTGCTTGGGTTCTAAAAGGGGAAAGCATGGAACCACTGGTATGTGCACTCAAGTATCATTGAAGAAAAATGGCAGCTAACTTCAGATGCGATGCCTGATTGATGTTTATTATTTTTGTCTTTATGAAAAAAAAAATACGAACTCATGCTTGAAGCAAGTGCAGTATGAAAATGAGCTTTATTAGGAAACATTTACCGTCAAAATGTTTTTAAATTTTAGAACTAAGCTGTTTTTTCTAAATTTACCAAAATGCTGGGCTTTATGAAACTGATCATCAATTTGTTGTGCGCCAGAGTAGCCAGGGGCAGTATTAACATGTTTCCAATGCTTGAAACAATTCTAAATCCAAAGCTGTCTTGGAACCAAAATGTCGGATAGGTTAGCCTATCCTCTGAAGGTTTTTTAATTTAATCCCAAGAAAGCTAGTATTTTATGCAATTAATTATTATTATGGTGTTCACTACTTTTATAATTCAAAATTAATTTTATTCTTTTCATATATACATATAAATACACTTACTTGCAAGTATATAGACATATGGATTTCAGATTAAGTTTATATCTAAAATATTTTCGAATGCAATAAAAATTAGCAGCAAAAAAGAGCAATTTCCTATGGCATTCAAAAAAAGCAAGACTGCTTCGTAATGTTAACCTGCTTCTTCGAGACGGGTAATGATTTTTGGGAAGCCAATCAGCAATAAAAGTCGGCCGAAAACATCTCGGAAAGCAATGAAAAATTCTGCGGATTGGGAGCAAGATGGTGCAAGAATATATCGTTTCGAAATCCAATAAATCAGTTTGATGTCCTTACGCCTGAATATTTCTACCTTTTATCGATATAGTGGAGTGTGAGGTGGGGGGGGGGGGGGCGTAGGATCCTTCCATGAAGAAGAAAATGAAGATTAAAGGTTAAATACAGTTCGAAGGAAATGGAGGATTTCGCAAAGTAATTATTTATCACGTTGGATGTATTGGTGGAAAGCAAAAAATAAATAAATAAATAAATATAAATGTAAAGTAATTAATACCGAGCAGAAATAGTGGAAAAATAAACTTTTATGAAAAACATGGATTACTTTAACGTATTGTAACTTTAAAGCACAGTATACATTCTGCCTCTTTTGCAAATATTTTACAATTTGACGGGGGGGGGGGGGTTGTTACTGTAATAAAAAAAACTCATACTATAAACAGACAGTTGAAAACTACATGTAGCACAACTGCAATCAGAAAATAATTTTGCAAGAATTGGTTCATTACAGCATTTAAGAAATATATTAATGTAATAGGAATAACAGTATGATTAAAAGTCTATGGTCATCCATCACCAAGTGAAGGCTAGCAATTAAGTAAATAAAATATAAAAAAAACTTTTTAAATTTAAAGACTATTTCTGTCCGCTCATTCGTACTAAAAAGTATGAAATAAACTAAGTATTCGATATAGTGATTATAGTGCTCAGAAATTTCAGCTCATCCTGATGTATTTATATTTACGTTAATACTAAAGCAGCCAATAAATTTTAAATTAAAAATTTGATTTAAGAAATAGGCGGTATAGTAAAAGCTATTCGTAATAAACATTATACCGCCTATTTCTTAAATCAAATTTTTAATTTAAAATTTATTGGCTGCTTTAGTATTAACGTAAATATAAATACATCAGGATGAGCTGAAATTTCTGAGCACTATAATCACTATATCGAATACTTAGTTTATTTCATACTTTTTAGTACGAATGAGCGGACAGAAATAGTCTTTAAATTTAAAAAGTTTTTTTTATATTTTATTTCAAAGTTTTTTCGTTTTAAAATTTATTTAGAATTGCGTGAAGACAAACGCCGTTAAGTATAATTCACCGAGAAAATAACAAACGCCGTTAAAAATGCTATTCGCGAACACTTTATTTTTTATTCATGAGAATATTTCGTTTCCAATTTTGTTAATTTATCAACACCCCTGAGTTAATTAGGACGAGTTTTCTCGTGCCAGTCTGTATGTACGTATGTATGTCGTATAACTCAAAAACTATATACCGTAAAAACTTCTAGCTTGGTATGTAGGCTCCAAGTAGGGTCTAGTTGTGTACCTCCCCTTGTGGTTGCATTCGCATGTTCCCAAGGGGGTGTTTCACTCCTTTTATGGGGTGAATCAGTATTAATTTCAATGCTGACTAAAGTGATATGAATTGGCGCGACCACTTAGCGATGTATCGCCAAGCTTTTGGTCGCCAAGTGTTTAATGCCAACTTGGTGATATATCGCCAAGTTCGCGATAAATTTGGCGAAAAAAAATATTTTTGAATTTGGGTTCAATTTGGTGCTATTGGCGACATTTTGCGAAAAATCAATTGAATGATGTTAAAATCGGCGATATTTGGAAAATTAATCATTGTAAATCATTTTTTCGCATTTTTCGTGGCAAATTAGGGTGTAACTGTTTGAATTATTATCTTGCTCACTCCAAGCACTATTTTAACACTTAAGACATCTATTAAGAAATTTACACATAAAAGGAAGCAGTGCGGGGTCCATACCAGATTTTTTAATAAGTCACTTAAGCAAATTTTTAAACTTGACTAATATGTTGATTGTTAGCTAATCTCATTCGTTTCATTTCTTCTTTTGCTTTAATATTGCAAGGTTTATCTCCAACAATTTCAGTCGGATTTAAAACTTCCAGTCGTAGTTCGGCCAATGATTATACTCGACTCAAAACCACGTAAGCCAAACCGCTCGCTCCACTATAAAACGGAAGTACGTTAAAGTTCACGCGGCTGGATTTAACTCTGCAACCGGAAACAAAATGTGAAAACCATGACAGAAGCAAGTACAGAAAAAGTCTTTAAAAAAGTGTTATATTTTTTAACATAACATAGACAGCTAGCCTTCGTTACATGATTCAGATTAAAAGTACAATTTCTAAACAAGGTCCAAGGTTTTCATTTGCTGTTATTAAATTTATTTTTTTGAATTTATTTGCATATTTGTTATGACTCAGTTTCAAAATTACTACATTAATCAGTACCCAAGCAGCACACTTCGTTTTATGAACATTTAAACGTCATTTGTGACCTGGGTCATGTGTGCTACCTGGGTAGGGAAAGGATGAATGATCGAATATTGAAGACGATATTTCTGGCCAATTTTAGAAGATTTTAACCAAGAGTTGAAATGTAATGAAAGACATTTAGAGTTACCCTACATCAGTAAAATTAAACGTACATTTTACTTCTGCTATAAAGATACTAATTTCGGTTATACTTCCCAAATGCAAATAAATGTATAACTTCAACTAAAGCAATGTAATATTTTTATGCAATACTCAGTTATAAAGAAGATGGATAAAGATTATATATTTAGTGAATGAAATGATCGGGATTTGCTGCTAAACATCAATGAAAGGAAAGTTTCATATAATGAGATATGCATTATCACAAATCAGCAACACGGCTAATTACAGAAAGCCTAACGCCGACAAAGTCGTAATTAGAATCAAATTACTTCGGTGTTGCAGAATTACTCTTAATGGGATAATGTGACACGACAATCGAGACCCTCATCATCTTGATTGGATGCGGGAGCGAATTAAGAGAGAGCGGTTCTCTATCGCTGCTGGTTGCTATCAAAGGATGGGTGCGAATCGATTGTGCCGTTGCTTTTCACGTGTGTCTCAGTACGTATGGTAACGCCAGGAAATTATCGAGGGATATGACTTCACATTTACAATAGGAAAGGGTCCAAGATGAAATTATTTTCACATATTTGAATTTATCGCTTGTGTGGCACTTGATTTTGCTCGTATAGGATTTGATGTTTGAAAACTAGTTTAATACAAGTGCCTTTACTGTAGAATGATTTGATATGACAACATATATATCTCTCTACGAGCAATGATACCAGGAATGAGTGAGGGTGTCGAAATACAAAGGGGAAGTCAAAGGTTTTTGTTGGTAGGATTAGAATCCAAGTTAAGTATCAAAATTTAAAATTCTTAAAAATATATTTCAGGGTATAGTTTACTCCGGATGGAAATTTTACAAAATAGTTATACCAGGTGTGTATTTTCTTCTTTTTTCTACTAAAATAATTGGGTGCAAGTAAATCTTCATGGAAAGAAATACTTAGTTAAACATGTAAATAAAGTATAGGAGTTGCTCAGGGCACACGCAAGTATATTGGAGAAATATTTTAATGGATAAAAACGATCTGGATTATCATTATTTTGATTACATGCGAGAAGGAATCTATAGATAGCGTTTCTCTATCTCAACTAGTTGCTATCAAAGGATGGCACAAATCAATTGTGCCATTGCTTTCCATGCGTATCTTTGTAATAACAGTAATGTCAGAACTGTAAAAAACATGAAGAGGCTTACAATTTTCCACACTGATTAAAGGTACACTAAATGGCTATATTCATGATGCATTGTCACTAAAAATTACTTAGCTTTTAAATTTCCGTCCGTCCATGAAAACCGCGTCTAGCTCTCGGGAGCCATTCCATTGTAAAAAGGGGTGATGGGTTGTGAATGAGAACTTTCCGAAGTTTTCTAATTAAAACTGGCATTTTTGCTATACGTTTAACACATTCGACTGAACTACGTGTTTGAAATTAGCATCGTTCTACGTTGTTGAATACACGGAAGGTTTTATCTAAGAAAATCAGACAGTACGTTCCCGTTGCGTAAAACAGGCGTGAGCTGCAAAAATTCTGCAAGCAACGACAAACACTTCGACTTACAATGCACGGTGACCGTCCTGGTGTCTTCTATGATGCTGCCTGGCAGTGACGGATTCTCGGCCGTGCACGTGAACTTCTTCCCGTGGTCTTCGGGCGTGGGCACGAATGACAGAGTGCTCAGTGTTAGGTTCCCGTTGTCCGAGATGACCTCGTTCCCCGTCTTGATCTTCTCCGGACCTTTCCACCAGGTCATGATGGCCCTTGGCCGAGATCCCGTCGACTCGCACTCCAACGTGACTTTCTTGTCGGCGGATAAGTGTGGGGCGACATTAATGATCCGAACATCCAAGGGCCGAACTGAAATAAAAAAGAAATTTGACATCTTTTGCTGTAGATACGTGCGTTTATGTGTGTGTGTGTGTATGTGTGTGTGTGTGTGTGTGTCTATGGAACATGGACGCTACCATCTGTTCCATTTGCTCTGCCGAGGACTACAAGTGGACCTGCACCACCTAAGGTAGAGGGGACTGCACCACCATTAGCAAGTGAATTGGCTGAGCAGCTCTAGTTCCGCAATCTTGTAACGCATAGCGAAGGCGCAGGAGAAACATTAGAAGAGTAGGGGCAGATTGGTGAGTAACGTTGGCAGACTCTCAATTTGAGAAAAAACACGGCATATGAGGTGTAAAAAGAAAACAAAAAGCGGTTTGTCATTGCTAAAACGTTTTTGAAGCTTAAAAAACTGCATAGTGTTATCGAAAAACAATCGTTTAAAAACAAAGATTTATTCAAAATATAATCCGTCTAACTTAACCCTACACTGCATGGTGTTGCCAATTGGCTACATGGACAATTTGTCCTCCTTATGAATAGCAGAATGTAGTCATAAGGCAACTCAATGCATAAAAAGCAAGTATTGGGTATATTTAAAGCAATTATCACCATTTATCCTCCATACATGGCAGCACTGGTCTGTTACATGCTCATAAATGAATCCATATAGATAGCTTTTAAAATCACTCAAACTACCATGTTTTGAAATTATTTTTTACAATGAAATATTTTTCTTCGTCTTTTAAAAAAATAACATGAATAAAATAAACATTTATCTTTCGTTTAAGATGCGTTTTACATCAAAATAATTATTTGGAAAAAATCTAGGACATAATACACGTCTGTAGCCATTTGGCAACATTATGCAGTAAGCATCCAGAGAACACTTCGATTCATCTCTATAGTTCATGAAGTATGTGCTTTGTTTATGTTTCGCGCTAGCTTCTTTCTATTTTTGGAAGGTATAATATAATCATGCAGACCCAAAAGTGGTACTTTCGGCTGTTCTACCGTTTATAAGACCTCGCAATTATCAATGTTTAGTTGATGTTCAACAGAGTGAACAAACAAAAAATCAATAGGGAAAAGCCTTTAAAACGTGTTCATTTTAGATTTCAGTTAGCACAAACGTTGTGCTTACACGGACAAGTAAAGTCATTAATAATTTTAAAATATAGTTTTGAAAAAAAAACTAAAAAATACGCTTTTACACTGGAATGCGCTGTGATCATCACGGGTTTCCCTCTGATTTTCAAAACTACTGAATATCCGCACTTAAGTTTACATGTACTTATAATACATCAATATGCAATACAGTTTAGCCTTTAGTATTAAAAATAATATTAAATATATTACTTTTATATTTGCAAAGAACGTAAATTTTATCTTTTATTCAGAGTTACATACATACATACATACAAACAAATCGACATGTGAAATGAATAAAAGCATATTAAAAAGAGACCATTAGCTACAGAGGAACTAGAGAGTTACAAACCAAAAAAAAAAGAGAAAAGAAAGAAAGCTTGCGCGAGAAAGCCTCCAAAAGACATCAGATTTGACAGAATTGATCATCGGAAAGTACAAGTACATATAAACAATAACTTAAAATGTCAAAATGTAAAGGATTACAAGAGTACAATGCACCAAATGTTCAATTCTTCTATTTTTTTACAAAAAAGAACTAATTTCAAGACTATCATTTACAATCATTTTTATCTGTTGAATGCATGGTGTAGCCATTTGGCAACAAAACTATTTTTAATTAGAAAGGGGTGAAAATTTAGCGTTAAATTTTTTTAAATATTTTTCCATGTTTTCTTATTACATTGACAAACACATATATTTTTTTCTACGAAAAATAAAAAATCATGCAGTGTAGGGTTAACACACTGTTTCAACCGTCATACATTTTGTCCATATAAGTTTGGAATAATATTTTTAGAACCGCTTTAATATCTGTATGACTGCAGCTTAAATGGCTGGAACAATATCGTAAAATGCTCCTTTCATGGAAGTTATCAGTTTCCGGAACAGAAAATATAGTCGCATGGTAATATTTGAGTTAGATGCGAATTTAATAGAGGTCACAAATCTATCTTCTACGTATGTACCTGCAATTTCATTCTTAGTTCAATTTAATGCAGTACTTCTTAGAGGGCTCACATTAATTAAATCATAGATTTACAAATTCGCTCTCCAAAAAAGGGCGAATTTTTCGTATTTTAAATTCTTGCATTGCATATTCAAAATCATTCGACTTGCGCATGAGGCCTTTAAAAGAGTTTTTTTAATTGTTTGCGTGCACAAATAGCGGAGTCAGAATTAACCTTCTAGAGAGGTGATCCTAACCGTCACTACTTGTATATAAACTACATTCCCCATCACTGGTCTACTATTGTATCTTTAAACGCATTAAACCAGCGGAAGGTGAGTGTATCTAGCAGTTCGATCTCAACTTATTAGTTTAGAGCGACACTTTGTATTACCTTTTATAATATTATTGAGCTCAAAAATGCAAAAAGTCTACAGTTGGAGTAAACCTAAAATGATAGCCTAAGCAATGGCATGATCTGCGTAGGCATCACAATGCTATCACAGATTGGCCCCAACAATAATCTACACAAATCTCTATACATTTGGGCTTTTTAATTCGTGCTTTACTTTTTAGTCTCAATTACCTAAGCTACTCGACTTTTGCATTAGTTGCATTAAAATTTTGTCGGAAATTACTCTTATTTGAAATAAACAGAACCTTATTTATGTCTCTTTACATTTTCTTACTCAGTTACGTTTATCAGACTACTTCTATTGACAAACTTGATACAAACTTACAGACACGAACACTATTCGTAAACATTTTTCACATTGGTTTTCTTACTGGTGCTTTATTAATGCTCTGAAATATTCAATCGTTGTGATAAATTCAAAGTATCTTCATTTTAATTTCTTAAATGAGACGATCATTACACGTCGCTTTCTTTTTGAATAGGACACATCTTTTGTCCAACTTGCTTATAGCACTCACTAAAATTTTGAACTTAAAACACCCAATTCCCTTTTGACGATTTTGATGATATCATTCGCAGAAGTTTAGCACTTTTCAATTAATTAACATTATAAATGAATATTTATGGTATAAAGACTACCACTTTAGTAAGGAGTTACGTTCAAAGATGTCTAAATAAAATTAGTTATGATGTGAAATATGTAAAAAATAGCTGTAAATCTAGAATACGGTAAAAAAAGTCTTACATTCATCCTTTATTCCATATCCCTGGAAATAATAAATTTGTTCTCTCGAAAATGTTGTTTTGACAGGTCAGGAAAAAAATTTATAATATCTATCGGACTTTTAAATTGACTTACTTTTCAGCTCAAATAACAGAGACCAGTAAGTAAGCGTACTACTTAAAGAGTACGTATTAAGTCATCAAGACGCATTCGATCATGAAATGACAGATTGAAAAAAAAATCCGATTCATCAAGGTTCTTGATGTTACGTTCACTGATAACAGTTTCGAATGAACTACTAAATCAAAAGTTAATGAAGGAGGAACACTCTATGGTACTTGACTCGTAATAAGAAAAGTATATTTACACAGAGGTACTTCTTCAACCAACATTTGTAAAGCACACGAATGTTATCGAAAAATAATATTGAAAAAAAAAAAAAACTTTCTACGTGTTTATTGAATTTACAGTTGACCAACGATATTACGAACAAAAATCCTTGTGGATATTGGTTATAAAATAATCCCTTCATATTTACTGAAAGCAACGAGTGATGACTTTTAATAAAACTCATTTAACATACATAATTTCATTTTTAATTTCTACTTCAGTTATTTAGATAACGAGCATTTGCTTAAAAAATCAATATTGTAATGCAATATTAAAATATATTTTCTTTTTTTTTGGGGGGGGGGGGATGCATAAATCAATGCTTAAGAAAGTAAACACAGCCTCAGATATTCTAACAGCTCATTTTCAGAGGCAATCGATACGTTGAGAATAATTTTCAGCAGGATCTACTTAATTTTATTCAGATAATTGTACTAGAACTTTGCATCGAATCTTCAAAGGAAAAAAAAGTCGTTACGTCAAACAGGATAATTATCGCTTTAGGAAACTTTTCCGGCTCAAGTACTTACTTTAGATGCATTTAACAAATTCTGTCCGCTCATCTGCGAAAGAAGATCAGAGGTTATATTTTGTAATATTTGAATAACTTAGTTTATCTTCTTTTGAAAATTAGAGAAATAATTTTTACTGCTTGATTTTTCAATAATTTATTACCTGGTTTGCATCGGCAATATTTCCGATTTGAGAGGAAAATAATTTATGCTGATGATGCAAAGGTAAAGGCAGTGCTCATTTCAGTTTTTTGTTCACTGATATGTTGTTAAGAGATGTTTGAAGTATCCTTAAAAATTATGAGTAGTTATTTTTTATTCTCTGTTGTGCATATGAATAAAACAATTGTTGATTAGAAGTATATTTAGAAATATTAAATATTTAATTAAAGATGATTAAGTTAATAAATTTATGTCCTGCGGATTAAAAAATTACAATTTAGTATGAATTTCAGGACTTTCAAAAAAGTATAATCTTTTAATACTTGTAATAAAATATAATACCTTTAATTTTAATACCTTTAATCATAAATAAATTTATGTCCTGCGGATTAAAAAATTACAATTTAGTATGAATTTCAGGACTTTCAAGAAAATATAATCTTTTAATACCTTTTGATGTACGTTTACTGAGGAATGCTCATACAATCAATCTGCTCGTCAAAGCAACTACTGTTTTCAATATGCATTTACAAGCGAAGGTTTATTTCTTAATTTCTAATGACGCATTAAAAGACAGTTGAAATAACAAAATAAAAAACATTAAATCTATTTGAAGAGGTATTTCCGGGCTTGTAGGCCGTGGTCTATGAGAAACATAAATTTCAAACGTTTTGTCGGACACTGCGGTCGACATCATCGGTGAGTAGCTTTGGGGAGACTGACGCGTTAGCTTCGGTCGCTCTGGTATTTAAGTAAACTGCTGATGGGTGCTGGCTCCTGATTGGTTGTTGTTTCTTCGGTCTCTGGAGCGGTCTGGATTCTGATTGGATGGATTTTACGGTACGGGTGAGCCTCCGTCTATGTCTGGACCGTTATGGCGAGCGGATCTAAGGGCGGAATGCCATGTTTTCGGTAAGTTGAAGTTCTCTTCTTTTCCATTGAAGTTACGCGATGCTTAAAAATTTCGATAGCTTCACGATAAAGACGGGCATAGAAATGTGATCTAACAACAACCAATCAGGAGCCAGTACCCATAAGCATTTTATTTAAATACCAGAGCGGCCGAAGCTAGCGCATTAGTCTCACCAAAACTACTCACTGATAATGTCGACCGCAGTGTCCGACAAAACCTTTGAAATTTATGTTTCTCACCACGGCCTATAAGCCCGGAAATACCTCTTTATATTGACGCCGGCCGTGAAAGCCTCAAGAAGTATTTAATAAATCTATAATTGAGAACGAACTATCCGATAGCTCTCCCTAATTGATTTCGGAGGAAGAACAAGACATGTATACAGGTTAAACAAGCCCATATCTTTATGAAGATCACAAAAAGGGCAAATGGTATCAGGAAACACATTAATGTGACATAAATGTTTACGCAAACAGTCATGTTCAGAGATTAAACGATATATGGCAACAGATTTCATTATGTGCAACATTGGGTATATGTTTAAGTCATTGATAGTTCTAGATAAGTGTGGGAGGTCGAAAAAGGGTATATGGAAGACTCATGAATATGGAAGGATAAGTTGTTTTGTGATAAAGACCTATATGTTCTGATAAATCTTGGAGAATACCGGCGGCTGATTCAGCCCATATATAGTAAAAGAGCAGATTTTCATGAATTAGCAGCAAGAAAATGGATTCATAGAGTGAGAGAAGATTTACTGGAACGACGAAACTATTAGCAAACGTCAAGTTAGTGAATTCTAAGGCAGGTAGGTATGTGAGTTTGAGGCATTTCAAATTTTGAAGAGTTTTTTGTACCTTTGAAAAAAAAGTATTACATTTGGTTTGTAGAAAATTGATCCAATTTTCAAACCATTGGATTAGCACGAGTTCCATTCAAATTTTAATTTTCTGGAGACAGAGCCGTTAGAATTAACCAAAACTATTTCGAGACACCATGCTCTGTACTTGCAGCGTATGACTTTTTATTAGGTGTTTGAATATTTTTCTGTATCAAAAAACTGAAATCATATATCGAGTTCTTTTTTAAACCACTTTAAAAGTTAGCTGTTAGTAGCCTACACTGTTTAAAAAATTCCTGAAATTTTACGGTAAAAGTTACTGGCATCCATGTTGCCAGTAACTTTTACCGTAAAATATTTTTCTACTGTAAAATTTTACGGAAGAGAAAACGAGAATTAAAAAGCGCGAGATACGAACGACAAAGATCGAACCCGGGACCCAATTTTTTCACATTGCTTTACTATCCCCGGTACCAAATGAGACACATCAGGAGAGCGGAAATAGGGTGCCATCTGCATCTCACAGTAAGTCACGTGGTGATCAATTGGCGCTGCAATTGCAATTTTTTTATCGGTACAATTCACTGTAAAAATTTTCTGTACCATAAACGCTACATTTTACAGTAACATTTACCGTAAAAGCTTCTTGAATTTTTAACAGTGTAGCATCTTTATGGAAAATCCAGTCATTTACTTATTATTTCAAAGTGATTTATGTTGGATTTCTGAAAAAATTAGTATAAAATAAACGTGGACCTTAAATTACAGTTTGGAAGTTGTTTTTTGTAAGGAACTTTCTTTGATAATAAAGCCCCTTTTAGCTAAAATAGCTTAATTTCGTTGAATGTTATGAAGTAAAAAAAAAAGTTAATTAAAGTGTATTTTCCCTTTTATATAAATGCCTACAATTTCATTAAAAATATTTGATTTCGTGACTATGGTTAACACGAAAAGTTTAAAAATAAAGATCATAGTTTTATCAAAAAGAAAGTTTGACAGCAGCAGCCAATCAAGGAAACGTCTCAGGCAAGGAACATATCGTCAGTAGATTTTAGGGTTTTTTTTTTCTTTTTACAGATATTTTATACAAATATTTGGGATTATGGGGTGCTGCCTAGTAAAATGTATTCACCATATTTTATTTGACTGTTTTTTATCCAGACCGTAGTCCTGTTAAAACTTTGTTGTTAAGCGTACGTCATCAAAGCTGCGAACAATTTACTTCTACAAAGGAAATTTTTTACGATCTACGGGGAATGTTCTTTTTTGGATACAAGATTTACAAATCACTCATTTATAATACATTTTATGCCCAACAGTTTTGTGAATACAAATATTTTTATTCTACAAGAAATTATAATTTGAACAGTAAAGAGTAAAAATTAAAATAATTGAAAATTTAATCCCTAAAATAGGCGAATAGCTTAAAATGCTGCACATTTTATTGCACATCGAACAAACAATACAAACCGAGTTAACCTATATGAAATGCTTGTGAAAGATGATATTTAGTGTCCATTAAAAGTTGAAGCAATAAAAAATAATACCTGTACTATCAGTTTTAACTACTGATACAAATAAACAACCGCCGCGTAAGCGGAAATTTAAATTCAAAATCTCCTTTAAGCAACTGATATTTTAAAACATATTTTTAAAACAGCACGTTGATGGTTTAAAAAAGGTTCTTTAGCTCTTTCCCAAAAGTTTCAAATGCTCAAGCATTCACTTGCAGAGAATTAGAAAATAAAATATCAAGGTAGTGTTAAAAAAAGTTGCTTTAGGGTCGTTAAGGCTAATTTTATTTAATTGCATTTCTGACATTATCTTTAAAAGAAACAAAATTACAGAGTAATTACGAATATAAAGCAACGAAAGTATTAGAACTGAAAGTTTTGTTTATTCATACAAACATTGTTTGTAACGATACATCACTTTGAGAAAACTTAAAAGGAAAAAACACTGTAAATTAATTGCTTCAGGCCTGTAATGCCAGAAAAGTTCCACAAATTCATTTAAGTTTTCCTCATTAGCCAACGACAAAAATATTCTGCAAGAGAAGTATGCTTCGTCACTGAGAGATAAATGGTGGCATTAGATACAATTTTAATTCTATTGGGTGTTTTATGTGAGGTTTAAAGCAGTAACGAGTACAAATATATGTTTCTTCAGTTTTGCTTAATTCCTTGGTTTTTAATTGTGGGGTCATAAAGTAAATAAAAATATGTTTTTTTTTTGTACTAAAATGCATTTATGTATATGTTACCTTTACATTATAGAATCCATTATAATATTAACGGAATAACTAGGTATTTCAAGAAATAACTAGACAGGTCAATTAGAGCATCCAGGGTGTTCCGGTATAACTTGCAAAACCTGTATTCTTGCAAACCGTTCGTCCTACACTTCCAATTGCAAAACGACACAAAATGAACAGAAGATTCAAGAAATTGAAAGATTAAAGCGGAAAAAAGCTTGAAAATATGAAATAAAACTTTTTATAGGGACTCCAAGTCCCGTAACTTACTTTTAGGGAAAAAAAAAAACTCCAATGAAAAACTTTACAAACACGAAAAATTTGAAAGATTTGTGATTATAACTCGAAGATATATTTGAGCTTAAAGTTTTAAGGGATAGATCCGAAGATGAGATCGAAACGTATTACTCTATTATAAGAATGAGTTACCTTTATGCTACCTTTAGCGGCTATATTTTCCCCAAAAAGGTTTTGTTGACAGCGAGTGTAAAGCGGTCTAAGTTACAATACTCTGCGTTGTTTCATATCAAGGTGAAACTTGGTCGTACTAACTTTTTGTATTCGTATTTTTATGCTCTTAATTTCCCTAAATAGAATTATTGTAGTTCACCTAGGATTTATATAAAAAGTTCTACTTCGTATTTTTGACTGCAGAAAATACGAAACTCGTATTTTTCTCACTTCAATCTTTCAGCATCTTCACTCTGGACTTCATTTTGAGCACTTTTGCTATTAGAAGTATGCAACTGGAACAAGCGGCTGTGCAAATAAAAGTCCTTGTGAGTTAAAACATGCCTTTTGAAATCAACATTTGAACAAATGAGTTGAGCACACTACCATTTTTTGAAACTCATCAGTTTTATGTCGAAATAGTTACTCAATAAAACATGAAAGTGTTTAACTTATTAATGCCTAGCGTCTCTTTTGAGGGACGGTCCAAAAAAGGGTCCGAATTTCTCCAAAATGAATATTTCAACCAAATAATAGTGTTCAATTAATACCTTGGAATTGTTTCAATTCGTTATTAATAGATTGCAGCACATAGCCATTGCAAAGTGTGTTCTGTAGCAGTTTTAATAGGATCTTTATCAGAAATGACATCATTCACAATATCAAGAAAAAAAGCTAAGTTTTCAAAGTTATTCCCAGCTTCCCAGTTTATTTTAATTGTTGTTTTTATTTCTTCTTATAAAATGTCTTTTTAAATATTATATCGTAGGCAGACAAAAATGTTAGTGAAAAAAATATGTACCTTCTGGGGTCTATCGTAACTTTTAAGGGACGATTTTTCTTTCCTTAATAAAAAACTTATTTTTTACATAATATTTTTTAAACTATTTTTCCTGTCCATTAAACACTGTTTGTAACCAGTATACAAAATATCTTTGCAAAAAAAAAGTCAAGCTTTAGTGGGTTAATTTCCAGTACTTACGGTTCAAGTCGAGGGTGACGGAATTGGCCACTGGTACGGTCAGGTTGTTGTTGGCGGCCTGGCAGGTGAAGATGGCCGAGAGGTCGGCGCGCCGGAGCCGGACCAGCGTCACGTCGTTCCGTACACTTCCCTGCGTGGTGATGTGGTAGCTGTCGTCCAGAAGAACCGAGTCGCGCCACCACGTCACCGAAGGGGTCGGGGAACCTTTGAAGAATATGCATATTATGATTGCTAGTATTTATTTTATTTAACTAGTATTGCACACTACAGAAAAAGTCTTATTACATTAGCAAATACTATATTTGAAGTTAAAAATCAACGTAAATAAAGCACAAATAAGGTAGAAAGTACAGCAAATAGCTATTTCAAGGCTACAATGGATACCCTTCCTCAGTGAAAGAAACTCAGCAAACAACATTAACTCCTACAGCTTTCAAGTTGTTTGCTGAGCTTCTTGCACTGAGGAAGGGGCTCCATTGTAGCCTTGAAATAGCTATTTGCTGTACTTTCTACCTCATTTGTGCTTTATTTACGTTGATTTTTAAAAATATAGTTCAGCACAAAGCTTATTTGATCATTTTTCAATTAGCAATTACTGTCGTCCCCGCTTAATGGTAACGGATGAACAAATATCCCGCTGATACGAATAAATGTTCTCAGAACCGATGCGATAGACGCAATGTTAAAGATCCCCGTTTAATCGAATAATATTTCTTGGAAGCAACAGTATTCGTTTAAGTAGGGCCGACAGTAACATAAAAACCGAAACAGGAATTGAGCAAATGAAACACTTTTTGCACCTAAAAATTATAAAACATCTAGATTTTAACATCAATATCATTTTGAAAATGTTTAAATTGCGGTAGTGAATTTTAATAACGTGTAAAATTTAAAAAGATAAAAATTATTAACTTTAATAAATTTAGTAAACACATCTTTAAAACTTAAATTACTGTAAAGCGTCTTATAAGCGACAGCATTTTGAATGGAATAAACACACAATTTCTAAAGATTCAATTAAAATAATTAAGGACTTTATAAGAAAAAGAGAAAACACGAACTACAAGAATGGTAGTAAGAATAAGTCGATAATTCCGATCTATCAGATCTGTAAAAAGGTAATACATAAATTTAGATTGAATTTTTTCCTCTTTGTCATGTATTCATAAGTAATCTGACTTTAATGCAATCAAAGAGAGGTATTTGAATCAAAGCATTATTTGGTGAATATGTTTAGTGTTTATATATATTTAGAGTAGCATTTGAATATCTTAATATATAAAAATTACGTGTTCCTGTGTTTGTGGCCAATGGACTCCTCAGCTACTGAACCGATTTTAACCAAGTTTTACACGCAGATTCAGTTTGGTCCAACTTAAATGATAGGATAGTTTTTATCTCAATTTAGGACCAAAATATATTTTTTATTGCAAATTATGTATTTAGCTACCAGCTTTTCTGTGTTCTTGGCTAAGCCTTTTTACTAAGCCGTTTTTGACACCTCCATGGCTGAGCGACACAAAGCACACGTTCTGGCAGCTTCTGGAGCGCAGTAAACAGGTAATAATCTTTCTTATCTTAATATATAAAAAGTACGTGTCCCTGTGTTTGTGGCCAATGGACTCCTCAGCTACTGAACCGATTTTAACCAAATTTTACACGCAGATTCAGTTTGGTCCAACTTAAATGATAGGATAGTTTTTATCTCAATTTAGGACCGCAATATATTTTTTATTGCAAATTATGTATTTAGCTACCAGCTTTTCTGTATTCTTGGCTAAAATTCTTTAAACATACCCGGAATGCACCACATAATCTGCGGTTAAAACATGGTTCACCCATAGTTCTTCTACGTAATTTAAGTCTACCGAGATTATGCAATGGTGCGAGTTTAGTTATCAAAAAAATCACCGGGAACATTATTGAGGCAATCATTTTGAGAGGCAAGTTTAAAGATGAAATAGTACTGTTGTAACGTATCCCAATGACATCGTCAGAATTTTCAATACCCTTCAAAATGCTACAGTTTCCCATTCGTTTAGCTTTCACCATGTCCATTAATAAGTCCCAAGGACAATGTCAATTTGCGGTTTAGATTTACAAAATCCATGTTTTTCCCATGGGCAACTATAGGTCGCTTGCTCCCGTGTGGGAAAACCGTCCAATCTATTTTTGTTTACAAGAGAAAAATTAACAAAAAATATTGTGCACCGATTAGTGTTGAGTTAAACTGAAATTAAAAATGCTTATAATTCAAAAAATAACAAATAATATTGGTTAATTATCTACCCAACCAACATTATTAAAAAATAAAATGTTACATTAAAAAATAAAATGTTACAATAGCAATTAGCAAATTTTTAATTAACTCAATTGTTACAATCTTGAATATAATATTTCTAAGTACTAAAATGCTACATTTTTTTTTTTGTTTCTAGCAAACTTAGGAAATTTTTGCTCGATTGTTTTCATATTTTGACCTCAAATTCATATTTCTATAAAGTTGATCTCTATAACGGTTATAAAGTTTTTCGTTTCTATTGAAACATTATACTTTAACCCATACCTTAGCCACAGCAACGCGTGGCCGGGTCAGCTAGTATATATATATATATATATATATATATATATATATATATATTATATATATATATATATATATATATATATATATATATATATATATATATATATATATATATATATATATTTACTGGGTATACATTAGGGTGGTCCTTAAAAGGCATGATTTTTAAAATTTCGATATTTTTTTGGTCTCACCGCCCAATATGGTTCCTTTTAGGGAGAAAATGAATTGCAAAAAGTTTTAGCAAAATATATTAAAATTTATAGGTAGCTCAACGAGCTTAAAATTAAGCGTATATAGGCTAATAAGGCAATGATAGCATGAAAACAAAAAAAAGCAATTTTTGAACCATTCTGTTATAAAATATAGATATGAATTAATAAAATGTATATGTAATTAGTTTAAATACAATAAAAAGTAATAACATTGTTTTACCATAGATGATATGGCGCTTAATAGTGTTTGTTTGTGACTGTCTGGACATTCACTTCTGTGCTCCTCAACCACTTGCATTAAGAACTGGAATTGAGACTTATATTTTGTTAGTAAGCTACTGAACTCTTGAATAAGTGCTATACCACGTTCAGCATAATCGTTTATGACTGTCATAGATTGTACAATTTTTCAACCTTGATGAAAATCTAGTCTGTCATTCCAATTAAGTGGATCGAAGTTTAAGGAACCCATCTGGAATTCCCATCTGTTCAAATTTAATTGATCTTTTGACACAAATCCTCAAACTTATTTCTTTGAACGTTTTCAAATTTATAGTAGCACACTTTAGAGGATTGCTTTCACTTTTCACATCTTTCACAGCTTTTGCCATATGATGTTTCGTAGAAAGAGGCACATTATTGTCGAATATAGCTAATGCTGTTAAATCATCAAACCAAAGATGTTTTGCGAATTTTTGAGATGCAGCTGTTAAAATATTGATATTTACGAGAGAATAATTTAAGGGTGCGTTTAGTAGTTGAAAGTCATTATAGGGTGCATCAGATGCTACCAGAGCAATTATCCAAGCCTTAAGATATACTCCAGCAACAAATATACAACTGCACCGTAAACCTTTCTTTTTTCTTGCTGTGATTTTGAGCTGTGATTTCAACATCCATATCTTCATGCAAAATATGACTTTTGACATCCAGTAAACATGATGGACAGCCCCTGGTGCCAAAAATCTTACCATCTATGTGGGAACGCCTTCAAGAAATATTATGAGTAATTCAAGGATTTCTTTATAATCCTTTTTTTGGCTGAAATTTTTGTAATGCTCACGGCAAAATGCAAGATTACAAGCTTTAATATTAAGAACAAAATCTGCAACAACTTCATCATTTGTTCCAACTTGGGCGTTTTCTCTGTTAATTAATTTCCATAATGTTTGAAATCTTTCAAAAATTGGAACTTCAGAGCAGAGATTGACCCCATGCAGACATCAAAAACTGATCGTATGATTAGTTGCATAATATGATGTAGACATGCGCAATACAGAAGCTCTTTTTGAATTTTCTGCTCAAGAAGAGGACAGGTACCGTTATTTTGACCTGTGTTTGAGCTTGTTGTGTTAGCCCACATTCACGCTTTCACGCTACTTGCAATGTCCGAGTCGTGCATTGCTTCATAAAGTGCAGATGCGATAGCTTCTCCAGTCCCAGATGAAAACTTGGCAACTGTAAGTAGTTTAGAAATTTCACTTCCTGAAACTGAAATAGGCATAGACAAGAGATATATTTTTCTTTGCCCGTCAACTCAGGCAAAAGTTTGCCGTCTCAATGAGCAGTTAAAGGAAATTGTACTTGAAATTCTTTCTTAAGTCTATGAGTTTACTCAGCTCTGTTCTCTTTTCTTAGATTTCGAATGGACAGAAATTTCTTCAATGTTGTGACCTAGATTCCTTGTAGTTTCTGCAGTAAGTTATACTGCATTACGATCTGACACCTCTGTACGATTTAGTGCAGAGGACAGTGGTGGTGTCAGCACATTAAATCGTTCTCTTTTAGAAGGTTTTGAGCACAAAAGATCTGCTTGGGATTTTTTTTTTCTTTTTTCAGTGACATAGATTTCATCTGTATCATCATCATCCGAAGAAGGAGGTGTTAATGCAACCTATTCTTCATTTTTTCTTCGTACTTTTTCTTTCTGTAATCTATTTTTCTATCACTTTTAATGGATCTGATTTTCATAGTTACTATTTAATTTCGTCTTTCCAGTCTCTATTTCTAGTTCAAATATTACGTTTATTTTTATTTCAAAATATAGCACATTTCATCAAAAATAAAATATTTATAGCATAGCTACCATTTTCCTTGGAAGAGACCAATCACATGCAAACAAAATTAAGAAAGAACTGAGGAGTACAGTTAATTAATATAGCTTTTTGTATTGCATTAGTGTATACAAAATTAAACTGAGGTTAAGTCATACGTATTCTTGCAAGTGATACTTTCGCTGCGGAGGAGATCAATCTCGGGCAACTTTACCTATGTTTTTTAGTCTTTTACTTGAAATTTGAGAAAACTATACTTTCTATTATAAATAAATAAATACATAAATACAATATAAGTAAATATATAATAATATATAAACATATAAATACATAAATACATATAAATAAATTAAAAAACTTCAGAATTTCGTGAAAACGTTTCGGTGAAAGTTCAGTGTCATTGAGCTACCTCTAAATATTGTTTAAATGAGCTAAAATTTTAGGCGATTCATTTTTTCCCCAAATGGAACCAGATTAAGGGGTGAGACCACAATATTTTTGACCTTCAAAAATAAGGACCACCCTAGTATACATATATATATTTTTTTTTTTACCTCTTACAATAACACATTAAGGATTACAAACAAGTGTCTCAGGCTTACAGGAAATTGTTTTTTTTTTAATGCGAAAAATAATAGTAGTTGCTTAGCTGAATAAATATAGAGTAGCATTTGCACATTTAATGTAAGTTTATTTACTTTTTTATTTCTGCTACTCTGAAAAAACTTTTGTTAAACGCAATGTTTGCTAAATAATAAAGTTATTGATTTTGGAAATATTAAAAAAAATGTTTAAAATTAATTTATCAATATTTTATAAAAAGATAAATACCGCTTTTTCCCCGTACTTTAATAACAAATGTATTTTTTCCATTCCCAAGACATATTTCTCTTTCCGAGTATTATAGTGTTACAAGTAAATAAAAATAAGACTTTTAGTTTCAATTGCATAAAAGGAAACGCTATTTTATAAAGAAACAATGTTTTAAGTACTAACAAGAAACCTATTCTTTTGAGGAGCAATGTAACAAATTCCCTTTAAGAAGCACAAAACAATACCATTAGTCACTGGGAGCTTTTAACAAAAGCCTAAAGGTTCATTAAGAAAGTACGTGATCTTACGTTCATATTTAAAAGTTAGTTTTCTTCTAAAAATGTATCTATGACTAATTATCCCTTGTTTTACCATCCAAACATTATTCATATCACAGACTATGTAACTTTTCTTATTTACTGTAACATATTGAACTTCGATTAATAATATCGCATCAAATGTAATACGCTTAAGAATAGACAACGGTTAATGGACATGTGATAGTTTAAAAGTTTTTTTAACTGTCTTTTATTGTTAGTATACTCGTTTACACAACGTATAAATACAAATCTCTAAGAAATACAGAATTCTCAAATTCTGCATTATTAGCAAACGATTGCTCGTAACATTCTGCTTTCATTGTTGGACTTTGAACTCAGATTTTGAGTTGTAGTAATATTAATTTGAAATATTTTTTTTTACACCCGGGAAAATAGGGTAGGGGAGAGGTGTCAAACTTTTTCAAAATTGCGCCATTAATTTCACGCAAAAGAAATTAATTCCAAATATCTAACATAAGAAAAATAAAAAAAGTTCTGTGAATCTTGGCAACGGAAGATTAATTGAAAAAATTGTTTTCCATCACGTTAAATATCTTCAATAAGTACAATCAATTTATCATATTTTTCTCAATCATTATGTAATTTTTTTCAAATATTGCTTGAAACAATACATTAGATACAGATTTCTACTCAGCTTATAATTGCGCTTCTTCTTAATAGCCTCAAAAATAACTTTTTTGTTCTCTCACATGCGTAAAAAATAATTTGTTTTTTACTGTCTTCATTTTTGGCTTTCCCAAATTGAATTGCAGTTCCCCAAAACAAATTCAATTTATCTGTTCTGAATCCGTAATTTACTCACAAAATTTACCCTTAAAAATGTTTGAATATTTTATATTACAAGCGAATATTTTTAAACAATCATTAAAACGAGTTTGACTCCGTTATTCCTGAAATATTATAAAAACTTCTGCTCAAATGACATTCAGCACTGATACGATACCCCAACTTGATTTAATCACAAAAGAAGAAATTGTTAACAAAGCAGACATTTTAATTCGGATAAAAGAACAAAAGGGAAATATATTTGATTAAAAATTTGAAATAGAAATATGCTTAAAAGAAATGATACCCCGGATTCGATTGCTCTATAATTATAGTGAAAGAGATACCATAACATAAAACCCTATCTTTGGAAGAAATTCCATTTGCGAACTACCGAACTATTACTCCAAAGTTTTATGTCTTTAATTAAGAACTCCACTATACCAATTTAAAAGTTCGTATCCATTCCGTGTGAATATCTAACGCGATGTTCAAAAAAGTAAAAAAGGGGGGAAATGTATTCACTTGTCCCTTTAATCGACATTCTTATCTCGCTTTTCCCCGAAAATAATGTATTCTGGGTTAGCGTGCTACCTTTTGAAATTATGAGGACAGAAGTTAATTACGATTGGAGATTTGAGCAAGCATAAAATAAATTGGGCCCGGAGTCATATTGGTTTTCGAACTTTCTCTGGTTTCTTTGGATTCTTAATTTAACAGTAACTTTGGTGTTCTTCAAATATTTTCTTAAAAGAACCATAGTTCTAGAAGCTTTAATTTTATTTATACTTTAAATATATTATTGAATGGTTATTTTGAATAATTTGAATTTGAAGGACTCAAGATTTAATTCACATTATTTTGGTTAAGATATAGGTTTGAGCATTCTTAAGTATATCGCAAACTGCAGACATACTTTTTTAGATAAAAAAATGTTACCACAGAGATACCCAAAGACATAAATAATTTTTAAATAAATGTGCAAATTCTACTCTATATTAATTTAATTCATTTTAACGGTATAACGCAGAATATTGCGATTTGATTAGAAATTTTTTAGTCTGCTTATAATAATTTTATGCTATGGCTTAAAAGCTAAAAAGCATTATTTATTTCATTAAAAAAATAAATAATTAAAAGTGTAGCAGCCGAATAATAATTGAGAATGTTGCTCATAGTTTGAGCCTCTTTATGTTAATTTTATTTTTAGAACTTTAACTTTCATTTTATAAAGGGCACAGCGGCCCAGACCGTATGTAAAGGGTAGAGACGCATTAAAGTTGTTGTTGTAAGCAAATGCTATATGTGTGATTTTTGATTATTTTAGTTCAGTCGAATACATACACAGGTTTGATGTACGAAGGACATTGTTACTGGGCAGAACTCAAGAAGATAAGACGACCTGGAATCAAGAAGACCTGGGCATAAACAACATCTCTGAGTAAATGTCGTACAGAGAGTGTTTAGTTTCTTTCTTCTATGAATGTACAGTTTAAGTTTTAAAGAATATTTTAAATTGAATATTATAGTTTTAAGATTAGCATGACAAATTTACTATGGTAATGATTTCATTTATTTTACTAAATTAAGCAAATAAACTTCAGAACAAACAAACATACCTCCTTCTGCTTCGCAAATTAGAGTGACATTGGAACCCTCGTCTACTGGTCCTATAGTTTCATCGATCCTCTGTCCTCGTTCATCTATAATATTCACCTCCCTAGGAGGAACTGTAAAAAATGCATTTATTTTATCTCCGTACAACTATTCAAAGAATTTCAATAAGACATAAATAACTCAGATCTTTTTGTAGTGAAATTACTACTATTAAAATCTGTCCGCGTCTGTCTATCTGTCTATCTGTCTGTCTGTCTGTCCGTCTGAAGCTTGAACTCCTCAAAAACCACTGAGCGTAAAGAATCAAACATAATACCATTCGATTCGAAATTTTCTAAGGAAGACAATAAGACCAACCGCGTAATTGTACGACGTTAATTAGCTGAGATATAATTTAAAATGTTAATTAAATTCTTTGCACTTTTAAAATTCCAAGACATTTATTTCTTTCCGTTGCCATTTTAAATTAAAGCGTTAATTAAATTATTGCTTTATTTAAAATTCCAAGACATTTATTTCTCTCCGTTGCCATTTTAAATTAAAGCGTTAATTAAAATATTGCAATATTTAAAATTCCAAGATATTTATTTCTTTCCGTTGCCATTTTAAATTAAAGCGTTAATTAAATTATTGCACTATTTAAAATTCCAAGACATTTATTTCTTTCCGTTGCCATTTTAAATTAAAGCGTTAATTAAATTATTGCACTATTTTAAATTCCAAGACTTTTATTTCTTACCGTTGCTATTTTGAATTAAAACGTTAATTAAATTATTGAACTATTTAAAATTCCAAGATATTTTTTTCTTGCCGTTGCCATTTTGAATTAGAACGTTAATTAAATTATTGAACTATTTAAAATTCTAAGACATTATTTTTTACCGTTGCCATTTTGAATAAAAACGTTAATTAAATTATTCAACTATTTAGAATTCCAAGACATTAATTTCTTACCGTTGCCATTTTGAATTGAAACGTTAATTAAATTATTGAACTATTTTAAATTCCAAGATATTTATTTATTTCCGTTGCGATTTCAAATTAAAACGTTAATTAAATTGAACTTTTTAAAATAAAAGAGTATTATTTTTTTCCATTGTCATTTTGAATACGTGTTATAATAAAGTTCTAACAATTGTTTTTATTCTAATTATTAATGACATATTTTTACTCTGGTACCATTTTCAAAATGTGTTTTTAAATAAAATTGCAATTGCTGTTTTTAGAAGGGAATTTTTTTGGTTGCGATCCAAATATTAAAAGAACTTTTTCGTTTAAAATTTTGCAATTAATTTTACAGGAGGAAAACGGTTTGGAAATAATTGTTTTTGGAAAGGAATTTTATTTGTTATTTAGGGAGAGTGCTAAGTATGCGCTACTTGACACCGTCTTTATTTTTGCGGAAGCATGTGCAAATAATTTGATTGATTCTTTGATGCAGGAAAGCATTTTAGCGAGCCGCTTTAGCGGGGAGTAGTTTGTTAAACTTTTCCTTGGTACTTTAAAGACGAGCCGCCTTGGCGGCGAGTAGTTTATTGAAACTTTTCTCGCGACTGTAAAGGCGAGCCGCCTTGACGGCGAGTAGACTGTTTAAACTTTCCTCATTACTTTAAAGGCGAGTCGCCTTGGTGGCGAGTAGTTTGTTGAAACTTTCCTCGCTACTTTAAAGGCGAGCCGCCTTGGCGGTGAGTAGTTTTCTCAAACTGCCTTCACTACATTACAGCCCGTGCAACGCCGGGCCACGCAGCTAGTTAATACTATTAAAATCTGCCCGCGTCTGTCTGTCCGTTTGAAGCTTGAACTCCTCAAAAACCGCTGAGAGTTGAGAATCGAACGAGGTACCATTTGATTCGAAATTTTCTAAGGAAGACAATAAGACCAACCGCGTAATTCTACGACGTCAATTAGCTGAGATACTAATTTCAACGTTAATTAAATTTTTGCACTTTTTAAAATTCCAAGACATTTATTCCTTTTCGTTGCCATTTTGATTAAAACTTTAATTAAACTTTTGAACTATTTCAAATTCCAAGTTCTTTCAGTTGCCATTCTGAATTAAAACGTTTATTAAATGATTGAACTAAGATTCCAAGACATTTATTTCTTACCGTTGCCATTTTGAATAAAATCGTTAATTAAATTTCTGAACTATTTAAGATTCCAAGACATTTTTTTCTAACCGTTGCCATTTTGAATAAAAACGTTAATTAAATTACTGAACTTTTTAAAGTTAAAGAGTTATTTTTCCGTTGTCATTTTGAATACGTGTTACGACAAAGTTCTAACGATTTTTTTTATTCTAATTAATGACTTATAATTTTCTCTGGTACCATTTTGAAAATGTGTTTTTAAATAAAATTGCAATTGCTGCTTTTAGAAGGGATTTTTTTGGCTGCGATCCAAATATAAAAACAACTTTTTCGTTCAGAATTTTGCAATTAATTTTACAGTGAGGAAAGCGGTTTGGAAATAATTGTTTTTGGTAAGGAATTTTATTTTTTATTTAGGGAGAGTGCTAAGTATGCGCTACTTGACATCGTCTTTTTTTCTGAGGAAGTATGTGCAAATAATTCGATTGACTGTTTGATGCAGGAAAACTTTTTAGCGAGCCGCTTTAGCGGGGAGTAGTTTGTTGAAACTTTCCTCGCTGCTGTAAAGGTGAGCCGCCTTCACGGCGAGTAGACTGTTTAAACTTTCCTCACTGCTTTAAAGGCGAGCTGCCTTGGCGGTGAGTAGTTTTCTCAAACTGCCTTCACTACATTAAAGCTCGTGCAACGCCGGACCACGCAGCTAGTCTAACTTTAAAAGGTGTTATCTCACCATTAGAGAGGGGTCAATCCATGCGAAATCATACAGGAAAACTAAACAATGTTGCTAACTATTTTTGATTTTTTAAATTTTTTGCCTGTTAATTAACTGTTATATTGGGAGCCTGAAACCATGGAACCTTCAGAATTTTTTTTTGGCAAGGACTTTTCAGTGGCTGCGGAAGCGACTTTTCATGAAAAGAGTACTTTTTGAAGATGCTTATAACTTTTTTATTTATAAATATATCAAAATGATTTAAAAACCACTTGATTGAACAGAAAATGATCTAAATTTCTATACTAGTTATTTTTCTGATAATTAGTAACAAATTTGCGCAAAATTTGCTTGAAAATAAGATATTTTGTGTAAAATTTTACATTTTTGGCATAAAAATATTAGTAGAAGGAATTAAGACTCACTCTTTCCTTTGTTTCCCTTGAATAGATATCTCATAGGACTACTCCCAGAAGTAGTATGAAACATTTGAAGATAGTCATTTTTTTTATATAATTTGTCAAACTTGGCATTTTGGAGAAAAAATGCTAACTTTGAGATTTAATATCTGAAAAGGGATTGAATGAAAATCTACAAAAATTTAACTGGATAACCTTTTCATAGTAGGTAATGTGTAGCAAACATTTTATGAGTGATATCGTCTAGTTTTAGAGATATGGAGCCTCAAATTTGGCTGAAAAATCGCATTTATTTTGACGCCAAGAAATCATCACATAATGCAAAATTTATTATTCTTATAATATTAGATGAGTTTTTTATGGTATAAACTAACCTTTTTACAAAAACACATAATATTTAAATTTAATTTCCATTTACAAAAAGAAATGATTTAGCTATTATGCTTTTATAAATGCTTTTTTTCTACGTGTTAGTTATAAAAACATGATTTTCCACTTTAAAGCTGGATTTTCACGGTCTTTATAAATCTAGTGAGCAAAAAACAATTATAGTTTATAATATATATATATATAGATAGATAGATAGATATAATATAAGAGTAGTAAAGACTATGGCTCTGAAAACATCGTTAAGAGGATGTTGGCTGCGTTCAAAGTTCTGCACTGTAACATGAGTTTAAAAATCCATTTTCTACATTCACATCTAGACTATTTTCCCAAAAACCTTGGTGGCTTTAGTGAGGAACAGGATGAGAGGTTTCATCGAGATGTGAAAGACATAGAGAGACGTTACCAAGGAAAGTGGGACGTAAATATGATGTCATACTACTTTTGGATGCTCAAGCGGGAAACATCGAGATCCAATCAGCGCACCAATAGGAGTATCAATAAAAATAAAAAAAAATGGTTCTACCGTAAAAAAGAGTAAACACTAAATGTGATCCCCTTTTTAAAATGTGTTGTGTAAAAAAATTGTAAAGCTTTTTTTTTTAATAAATACATGATTTTCTTTGTAACTTTTTTTGTTCGATTTTGACAATTAAGTCCTCACGTATTGCAAAAAATCTGTACGTGATGGAAAAAAATGAAGCTCATATTCGGATTCAGCACACCGAAAAACATTAAAATCAGTCAAAACATCTCATGCATCTTTTCGAAAAAATTTTTTTTGCAGACCTGTGTAATTATTATTATTCTACTGTGGTTTGATTTTACTTGATTCAAAGCAATATTCATTTTACCTACATAATATTAACTTACTAATCATGAGATTCAATACATTTGAAAAAGAAGTATTGATTGGTGGGCTTTAATACATTTTCCTTTGGATTTTTCTGTATAAATACGGTGTAAAAAACAAATTTGTTGTACATTTCAAATGCACATGACGATATGTGATAAAACTACTCTCTTGCTCAAAGAAGAAATTAAACTGTTCTTGTTTAATGTCAAAAAAAAAAAAATCTAAAAAAAAAAAATGGAATTTTACGAAGTCTATTGTGGAAGGACATCAAATTTTTATTTCTTTCTTTTTTCCTTTAATCTTAGTATTCTACAATATTTATTAGGATTTCAGAATTAGGAACGAAGAATAAAAGATTAAAAGTACAAGACTTCTTTTAATCAGCAACGTTTTCTAAGACAGCGCGAGTAAAAAACTTAATTAGTCCCACTTGCCTTACATAAGACAGCTAATACGTTAAAGATATTAAGATCGTCATCAAACAAAACGTATGGTATCTAACTAAAAGCTTCTTGCTACTTTTTTGTGAAAAGCCTTTGGATGTTTGCAAAGATTTTTTTCTTTCCTTCAGCAATTCTGTTTGACTTTTCCTATTTATTCGATTTTATTTTTTATCCAAACTCTCTTTTCTCCAAAATGACATTCTGAAATTCACTTCATGTCATTTCAGTACTTTTAATTATTTTAATTATATGTTTTTTTAGAAATAACTTTGACATACAAAAAACTTGAATGCAACAGTTTAACACATACTTGAAGATTTAATTGAATTATTTCATAAAGAGAGAGTTTTTTTAACAGTCATAAATGAGGTTTATCATTTTGCCTTGATTTTTAAAAATAATAGCTTTTTTGGAACAAAATACAGTAATAATTTGTAGTTTTTTAATAGATAGCTTAATTATAACTGATCATCTCAAAGAAATATATATATATATGCTTGTGTCATAAGAATTACAATTTAAACCCAGGCTATTTATTTACGTTTTGCAGTTTATTATTATTTCTAAATAGCGGGAAAGATTGTAGTTCCAGGCGGTTTTCTTTCCAATACCCGGCATTATGTCAATGATTATATATTTAACAAATAGATATTTAACAAAAGCATCGTACATATATATTGTTTTTTTCAAAAAGTCAAATTTAGTTAACAAACTTATTTAAAAAGAATGGTGGATTTTCAAACTTTTGTATTTAGGGTAAATTGGGGAAGACGCAGTAGTTTTCAACATTAATTTATATAAAATAGTACATTGGTTTTAGTTTTAAAAATCTTGTGATTGGTAAAAAATAGTTTTCACTTTGAAGAACATCTTTCTACAGCCGAAAATTAATGATTACAAAACCCTTCTATTTCGGCATCCTTTCCACACCATTGGGGAAGATGCCGTTAACAAAAGTAGCACACTTCGTTTTTTAAAGATTATGAAATGTGTTATTAACGTTGTAACAACCACTTAAAAACGTTTATAAAACGTTTAAAGGTTATTTGTGCTACATGGGTAATACAATTTTCGTAGGGGGATGATTCCGTATATGAGTTTTTGTCCAACTAGTGCATGCAATGTATTTTATCTAATCATTTTTTTTCGACGGTTAGGTGTCGTGGTCAAGGTCTATATTGGATCATTGTTTTATCTAGGGTGGGTCGAATAGCAACGGCATATTCCATAAAAAATCCCAACGTCTTAGTCGAAGGCATTTACTGCTAATTCGGGTACTCATCAGAGTGGTAAAAACGGCAAAAGGCTATAAAAACATCCCTTAAACCAGCGGTAAATCAAAACCAATTTATGTGTACTTTCAATATGATTGCTCATTCATTCTATACTAGACAGCAGCTTAACAACTATGCAATTTAATTTTTTTCAGTTTTTTATCCCCCCCCCCCCTCACAAAAAAACCCTCCGAAGGTTAGCCCGCAAATTCCTCTCAGGTGGGGCTGTAAGCGGTTTTCTCGCGTAGGTTATGCCACTTTTACTCTGATTACTCATTGATCCAACTTTAATGGCGACAGATCTTGCCGTTCAAAAATTAATGCGTGGCAGCGGTGTTTAGAGAACATCTTGGATATATGCTCCCGTAAACAATCTTAGAAACGTTCCTATAAAATGAAGGTCAACAAAATTGCTTAATTCTGCCAGCTACACTCCAAAAAATGAACTGTTGTTTTTTCAATGTAATACAGGTAGCCAAGGTTCCAATTTAAAACTGTAAAATGCACAGTAATAAGCTGCAAAACTAGCAATTTTAGTTTCTTCCTGTACAGTTAGCACTTTTAAAGTTTTTTGACGTAAAATTCAGTTGTATTATACAGTATAACACTGGCAGCAGAGGTTTGTAGTTTAGAACTAAACTGTACGGTAATAAACTGTTAAATTAGCTAGTTTGCAGTTCACTACTGTGAAATTAGCAATTTTTCAGTTTAGTACTATAAAAGTAGCAAGTTTACATTTTATTACTGTAAAATTAGAAGTTTTTAGTTTATGACTATAAAATTAGCTGTATTATACTGGGCCATTCCATGAAAAGTGAAACCAATTGGTCAAAAATTCATATTGAAGTTATGTTGCTATGTTATACATCATTTTAAAGCTTAAGATGTATATTTTAAGAATCCTGCATTGGTTTTTTGGTGAGAGTTAGAATAATACTTGTTTTCTTAGTTGGAAGTACGATATTCACGAACTTGTAAAAATCAGAAAAAAGAACACATTTTCAAATGCATATTTCCCATCGAAAATATGCATTCATTAATAATAATAATATGCATTCATAAATAATATGCATTCATTAATTCCTTTTGAATTGATCTAAATGGTGTAGTTGAAGTTTGAAAAAAGGAAGTTTGATGTTACGTCTGTAACAAAAAAGAAGCAAAAGTTGTCATCACGTCCTAAAAAATCAAAATTAAAAAAAACCCTTAATGGTCCTTTTGGCAAATTCTTAGAGTAATTGCCCACCATAGTTAAAAATATTGCAACTGATTTAGTTTTTAAATTAATGCTGTTACAGACGTAACATTTCGGTCATAACAAATGGCTCTATGTTACGTCCGTAGCAAAAGTAAATTTCCAATTAAATAGGTAAAAAGCACAGGATGAGCAATACATGTATATAGCATAATATGGTACGAGTACTAAAGTTTCTGGTATTCTGATTTTGAAATTTTTAATTATGTCGGCATGTAATTGAAATTTATTTCTTAAGATTAATAAAATACACATATGGTATAACTGATTATAATTTATACCTCAACTGGCATTTTTTTGCTACGTTACATGGAAAGGGAGCTGTGGATGGAGTTGGGGGTATGGTCAGGCACCAGGTGTGGCAGAGAGTAAGATCTAGAACAGCATTTGTCAACGACGCTCTTTCCTTTTTTCAGTGTGCAAACTCCATTGCAGAAAAAGTTACAATTATTTATATGCCCCAGGAAAATGTTTTAAAGCTGACGCCAAAATTGGAAGAACGGTGGGCTAACATCGCGAATTTGCCAAAAGACCGCGAAATGCATTGTTTTCGAACAGAATACGAAAATGCCGTTCGAATTTCGAGAAAGTCGGACGAAAAAGGACACATTTTTTTATTCAAAAAAAATTATCAAAATTGATCAACTGTCACCAAGAAGGTTAAATTTTAGTTTGGTACTAGTATTCTGCTATATCATCCAACATTTTTAAATTTTTAAGTTCTCCTAAGACCAATCACTGATTCCAGGGAGGAATTTACTTTTTCCGATTTTTTTATGTAGCCCAACCCCATTATGCATTAATTTTAAGAATACAAATAAATAAATTTGTGTGAAGGCCCTTCTAAACTTTTCTTGTGTCAATCTTTCTTGGAAATAATTGTCTTAAGATGCATTAATTCATTGTTACATATTGACATATTGGCATATGCTCTCAACTCCTCCAGACTTACCCAAATTTTCTAAAACTGTTACAGTATAACTTAAAATATTCAAATAATGTGTTAATTAATGCTACTGTATTGTTTTAGCACAAAAATCTTTGTTTATTCCTGCTTTAAAATACTGTTTTCTACTTTCAAATCAGAGATGTTACGTCTGTAACACCACTTTGTTTCGTCCGTAACAAGTTTATGAATTTTTTTCACAAATTCGGCAGTCAAAATCCACACAATCTTTATGGTTTTAGAAAGCTTGAAGTCTCTAGAATACGTATTAAAAAAAAAGTTCAAAATTTCCGTATACTTCAGAGGAATATTGTAAGTTGTATGACATAGTCGAGTTTTTGCTGTTTTGTGAATTACGTCTGTAACAGGCAGTTTTTAATTTCTGTATTTTTTTGTAATTAAGCAATCTGCACGCAAATTTAATGTAGCATAAACATCATCAAGTTACACAACAGGAAAAAAATTGAAGACTTTCATCAGCCCAAACCAGAATTATTAGTGTTCAAAGTCTGCGATTGTTACGTCTGTAACGATGGAATTGCCCTATATCTTTCTCTCTACCTGCAGATGTAGATGCCTTTGTCGCATATGTATAAGTAATACATTTTACTTGGAATGTGCTTATACTGATAATGTAAATATATTTTTGAGACACATTCTAGTTGAAAAAACATAAATAAATATATAAGTAATATAAAATGCAAATTCCTATTTAAAATAAGAAATATTAATACAGATTCGAAAACATCAATTCGGATGACGATTCAGATTCATTCATCGGTATTGCGACCAAGTCAGCAAATGGCGAGTCTCAGTCATCAAATATACCCAACGGGTTAAAAATGACAAAAGGGCAATTCCATCATTGCGAACTTAACAATCAAACTTTAAACACACATAATTCCTATTTGATGCAATAAAAATGTTCACTTTTATAGAACAATCCGGTGTTATTTATGCTATCCTAAGTGTTTTGGTGTTTAACTCTTTGATCACATTTTTTTTTAAAATAAATAAAGGTTTTTCGTAATATTGAAATTCCCTAATAATCATTAACAGAATGATTACCTATTGCCCCCAAGCGGGTCAATCGTGAGGCCGGGCATCTTGAAGTGCGTGTCGAAATGCATGCGCCGCCCCAGCTTGGAGCTGGGGAAGTGCTTGGACTTCTCCAGGGGCGAAGGGATTGTCGCATATGTATATTTAATTAATTTTAATTGGAAGGTATTTATATTGATAATATAAATATATTTTTGAAACACATTTTTGTTAAAAAATGTAAGTGAATAAATAAAGAATACAAAGTGTAAATTATATCGAGTAAAAAATATTGATACAGATCCGCAAAACATCAACGCCTGCTTCCTAAATTTGGATGACGGGTCAGACTTCTACCTCAAAGGAAGCCAAGTAAGTAGATGGCGAGTATCACTTGTCAAATAAGCCCAATGGGTGAAAAAAGATAATAGGACAATTCCACCATTGCGAACGTAATAATCAAACTTTAAACAGATATGAATTTGGTTCGATGAAAATCGAAATTTTATTCTCTTGTATAAAACGATGTTATTTATGCAATCCTAAGTTTTCCTGCGGATTCTTTAATTACAAAAATTACAAAATTGTTTCAAATTTGACTGTTACGCCGTTACCGGCCCAATAGTATTTAACAGAATCGTTATTTACCTATAACTTTAAGCTCGTAAGTGTAGCTGAGCGTCCTGAACTTCCTGAACTCCACCCTGCACCTGTAGATGCCCTCGTCGTCGCCCCGGACCGGATCTATCGTGAGGCCGGGCATCTTGACGTGCGTGTCGAAGTGCATGCGCCGCCCCAGCTTGGAGCTGGGGAAGTGCTTGGACTTCTCGAGGGGCGTCTTGCGGGCGTCGAGCGTGTAGATGGGCACCCGCATGTCGCCCTTGTACCAGAGGACCAGGGTGACCACGTCGTCGCTGGCCGGGGCGCTGATGTTGCAGGGCAGGGAGATGCGGCCGCCCGCCACGGCGTAGAACTCGTGCACAGTTTCTGGAAAAATAAGAGAACGTGTTTCGTTAGTTCCCTTCACTTCAAACAAAACCTTTTTTAGAGAAAATAATCAATATATATATATAAAAAGGGTCTTATCCGACATTTTGGATTCAACAGGGAAAGTGTGAAACGATTGGCTTGCGTACACTGTGAAAAATAAATGCTGTTTTTATAGTATAATACAGATAATTTTATAGTAATAAATTATAAAAAAATTCAATTTTACAGTAATAAATTGTAAATTTGCAAACTTGACAGTACTGTAATTTGCTTACTTACAGTAATAAACTGTAAAATGGCTAATTTTAGTTGATTAAAGTGTATTTTACAGTTTTAAACTGGAACCTCTGCTGCCAGTACTATACTGCTATTTTTAATACAGCTAAATTTTACGGCAATATAAAGTATAAAAGTTATAATTTTCCGGTAAGAAACTAAAATTGCTAGTTTTACGGTTTATTACTGTGCCTTTGACAGTTTCAAATTGGAACCTCGGCTGCCAGTATTATACTGCAAAAACATCACTTCATTTTTTGCCGTGCACTCATGTCGCACAAAAGAAATATGGTAAGTGTCTAATGTGCAGCCTTATTGATGTTTGACTATTTTTGTCGATCAAAAGAAAATATTTTGTAAATTGAAGAACGAAACATACGCGGCATGAAAATGATGTTCTTTACCACAAGCATTTCTTAATAAACTGTTATTAAAGTTGAGAATAGGTCTAAACATACCTAATATAGCGTTTTGTTCAACTCAGTTATTTTACACCAACGTACCAGGGAGTATATTAACGTGTTTCCAAGTACTTCAAACAAGGCTGAATCCAAAACTGTCTTGGAACCAAAATATTCAACGGGTCAGCCTGACCTCTATAGAGGCCCTAAGAATAATATTCTCAAACTTTCATTTCTATTCAATTGTATTTATGTATTTATTTATATTAATTACTTAGATTAACTATTGCAGCATTTATCACTAAGCTCCTGTTTCTGGAAATGCTAAAAAGTCTAAAAAATGAACGATCGTCATTATTTTTTGCAGTTTGGAAAGTAAAAGCATTTAGGAGCATATTAATCTTCAACCAAATGCATCATGTTCGATTCAATCGAATTTATATCTATCAACAACGCAGCAAGAAATTGTGGAGCGAAAGTAGTATCTGACGGCGCGACTTTTAAGCCGAATTCACAAAATTGAAACTCAGTCGATTGTGTTAAGGATGGACATGCACCTTAGTTTGCTTTGGCAAGACATATAAGCTGGCTTTTCATTTTTGCACACAGCGCTAAATCCGCTTTTAGAGCTAATCAAACTATATTTTTGATGATACTCTAACTGATTTTTAAAATAATTAAATATCCGTTAAATTTACATGCATTAGCATGTCAACCTTTACTATTAATAATAATATTAAATATATTACTTTTATATTTGCAAGAACGTAAATTTTATCTTTTATTCAAAGTTACATACAAGCAACTGAAACACTTATGATACATCAATATGTAATATGGATTAGCCTTTTGTATTAATAATAGTATTAAATATATTACTTTTATTTTTGTAAAGAACGTTAATTTTAACTTTTATTCAGAGTAACATACATACATACAAACAAACCCACATGTGAAAATAATAAAAGCGTATTAAAAATGTATTATGGTAAATCTGTACATCATTTATTATTGTTTGAAACAAGCATAATTTCAATCATTACGTTTTATGAAAGTTTTGACCGAATACTTGCTGATAAATGTTCAGAATTCTGCATGGGTAGCTAATTCACATACAAATATGTCTCTCTTTTCCGTTATACATCATAATTATATTTAACGGATTTTAAACATGTATTTTTTACTAGAAGGCTTTTAACTGTAAATTAGTGTTTACAATTTCTACAGCAAGATCAAAGCTGTGCTCACATCACAATGTATGATGAATGTGTAATTTCGATGAAGTGTTCAAAATTGTTTTTACATTATAATTTTAGACATTGCGCATAATTTTAATAACATATTCAAAGGTGTTTCTGTATTATAATTCAGTATCTACCTAGATAATAATTTTAACGAAATTGAACTTGTCTAAATTACCATTAGAAACATAATGTAAATATACGTTTCATAAGGCCTAAAAATTATTAAATGTCTTAAGCTTTTTTAAAATGTCTTTTACTAGTAAATGCTTAACAAATGCAAAAATTAAATAAAATGTCGTTCTTTTCAAGAATATACTTTTTAGATACTGTTTAGAACTGTTCATTCAATACATTGTTTGATATAAAGCGTAACGTCCACAATTCTAATAAAATGATGAATGTCTCTCTATTTCACAAAGGATGGGGAGGAAGAAAAGGGAAAGTAAGAAGAAACACATTTGTCAAAATTTTTCATTGCTGACAAATTCCGTTTTTACTGAATTCATTCTACTTCCTGCCCCTTCTAATATATTTCGTTCCGTTCGGGGGTGTAGGAATGAAAGTTGTCAAAAAAGCTGTCAGTAGAGCAAAAATGTATTTAAAGGTACACAGAGAAGTGTTATAAACAGTAAGAAAAGTGAAAGCTTTCTGCGAATATGCTTTCAAGATCCCTCAAATCATGTCATGGCGGAAAAATACTTTATTCTATTTAAAAAAAGAGCATACAAAAAAGTGTTTCTAGGAAGAAAATAGTTTTTTTATGATTAAAATGATATACATATTACATACATGGGACCCAAATTTATATACACACTGCAAAAAATGAGCTGTTGTTTTAACAGTATAAAACTGGCAGCCGAGATTCCAATTTAAAAGTATAAAATGCACAGTAATAAACTAAAGCTAGCAATTTTACAGTTTCTTACTGTAGAGTTAGCAATTTTACAGTTCATTGCTGTAAAATTTAGTTGTATTATACTGTAAAAACAACAGTATAATACTGGCAGCAGAAGTTCCAGTTTAAAACTAAAATTCACGATAATAATCTGTAAAATTAGCAATTTTACAATTTATTACAAAAAAGTTAGCTGCATTATACAATAAAAACAACATGCATTTTTTACTGTTCACGTACATACGTACATGCATATTTATGCATGCGCGTAAGTCATTTAAACTTCTTGCTAATGATAAGCATTGCGGAAGAAAAGATGCAACTGCAAACGGAGAAGTGGTAATACGAGTACATTTAATGAAATACAGTGAACTCTTACTTACGCGCCGACCCAAGGGACCAATAGAAAAAAGCGCATAAGTGAGAGAGACGTATAAGTGAACAAGCATATTCAAAGGACTAAAACGCAACATAGGGAATGAATAAGATTGTTTCTATATAGAAAAGGGACAGATTATATCCGTGTGGGAAATACTGTAACGTAATTACAATGATAAAGAGAAAACAAAAATTGTAGTATACCTAATTTCAAACTATTCCCTTTAAAACGTTGCATAATAAATAATTGTCCCTCTCCGAACTCCGGTTCATGCCGAAAAAAATGCTTTCAGTGAGCAATAAAGGCTCACGGAAATGAAGAAAAATGCTATTTTTTTAAAGAAAATAAGGTATTTTTTTCACATTTTAGGGAAAATTCGGCGCATAAGTGAAGTATATATGTTTACAGCGACGCATAAACGAATGATGCTATCATTATTTTGCTATGGAGTGTGCTGGGACCATTCAAAATCGTCGTATAAGTGAAAAAGACGCATAAATGAGGCGGCGTATAAGTGAGAGCTCACTGTACTATATTTAAAAATGCTTCAAGCACGTCTTAAGAATTTATTAATTGTCTTGGTGTAAGAAATAGGAAACCGCTTTACTGTAAAACAGCTTCTATGTTGAAGGTAGTGTTTCAGCAGTGCAGTAGTAATGCAGGTACCTTTAGAGGAAAACTGAAGTTCCAAATGTGGCGAGCACGTTGAAATTGTTATTGTCGTTGGAAGGAGAGAAATGCACAGAAATTCAGGTGGAAGTATTTTTTTAAATTACAGAAATTTTAAAGCATAATTAAAATTTATTTTGAACAAACTAATACTTCTAAAAATTGGTATTTTTTGAAGCGTAAGTAGAGTAATTAAGAGAGGTGGAGACACATTTCAAATAATGATGCAGGCAACTGATAGTAGTTTTCAACATAAGTACAGCCCATATCTTTGAGTCAGATCAAATGAATTTGCCCCACCTCATTTTTTTATTGTATAGTATACTTTTAAATTTTAAATAGTAGAAATCGTATTTTATGACTTTGTCAAAAGAATGCATCACTGAGATTTCATATTTTTCAGTACATTTCACTTTAAAAAAAAACATACACTGCCTCAAAGATACCATAAGGGACTAAGTTTTCAGACCGTTTTTATGTGAATAATAGGAAAAAGAACACTTTAATAAAAGGTTTAATGAGAGCTTTGTTTCCACTTTAAGTACATAAATAAGTACGAATACTTTTCATATTTTTCTTGAACTTTTCCGTTGTAATGAACTGTTGGTTAAATTTAATTTTTGTGGCAAATGAGCAAAAAATAATTTATTCTTTAATTTTCCCCATTAATTTTTCCAATGTAAAAAATGTTAAAATACCATTAGCTAAGATGTCTTTGCCCTACCCAGGGCTAAATTTTCCCCTTTCAAAATTTTTTCCTTCATTTCTTCAGCTCTGAAGATTGAAAACTTCACTGCAACAAATTGTTAGTTGTATTAAGTGAGTAGTTTGTACCTATGCTAGCAGTCAAGCTTTAAAAATAATGCAAATAAATGTTTGAAAAGTGGACAAATTCAACCAAATAATGAAAATATTACCACAGTTGACAACAATTTAATTTACAATTCATGTATTTGCAAGTAGTTTTACATGTTTATAAATTTTTATCTTCAATTAGGAAGCTGTGTTTTTCTTTGCAAATCCAGGCACTAAATATGTGCTTGTCTTTATTGTTTACTGTAACTGCAAAAAAAAATAATAAAGAAAGAAAGAAAAACGAGCAAAAAAGGTCTGTAGTCTGTTGAAAAAAAAGTACAGAAATATATTTAATAAATCTTACAGTGCTTATTGAAAACATCAATGACTTAATTATATTAAACATGCATTTCTGTTCAATATAATTTTATGCAAATGTAAACAACTGAAAGAATAGTTCATTTCAAATCCTGCATAAATAACGCAAATAGAAACAAAATAAACGAAAATGAAAACATGTTCAGAAAATCTTAGCAATATTTGTTTAGTCTTTCAGAAATAAATTTTTGTATATGCGCTTCTTAAGGACCGATTCGATGCGAGATGCATTATAATATGATTTCGGCAGAATAAAAAGATAAAAATAAGAATAAAAAAAACTTTAGGAAATGCGCTCTTTGTAAAGCTTAACACCGCAGGGAAAAGTGGGAAATTTAAATCTCATGCATCTTAACTAGACAGCACTATTTTTCTTTTTAGGCTAAGACAAAATTGAGTTCGAAAGTTTCTTTATTCATTTATTCCGATTTGCATGGCTGAGTTCGTCCCATTTATTTTCTGACCTCTCAAAGAATAAAAGATCATGTTGGCTTTTAAAGGCGTCTTAAACCTAATGCTTTTATTACAAAAGACTTATCATGCTGGAGCTTGAAAGAAAACCAATTTTTAATAAAAATCTCTTTCAATCAAATCCTTGTATTTGCATTCTCACTTTTTTTCTCTTCATTTGTTACTTTTGTATTAATTCAAGATGTGCGAAAGGGCGAGAAAACTTTTTATGTTCGCATTCAAAATTACTTTAGAATATCATTTGATCGTTTCTATCCAAAACAGTATTTTTTAAGTATCATGAAGAATTGCCATATCCAAACAAAATAACGCTCGCAGTGACATTTAAAGTATGTAACTGAATAGTTTATAAATATATGCATATGAATATTCAAGTTGCCCGATAGTTGCTATTCCTATAATTTCTAAACGGAAAGTACTATAGGGATGAAAATGGTTTTAGGTATTTCAAATATTCCACGCGCTACACAACGAAGTGACTAACAACACCATCTGGAGGCAAGATTCTAGAACTATATCACTCCTCGCTCAAAAACGGTACAATACATTGGGTAAAAATTAAATGCAAAGTTGTTTAGCATCGTCAAATTACATAAAAGGCACCTTTCGCATATTAATGTCAATAATAATAGATGTAAACAGGGCCGTCATTTCAAGTTTTTCCAGGGGAGGGGGCAAAGGGTCCATACACAATGCAATTCCACTGGAAAACATCAGAAACCACGCTTACTTATATGCAAATACATTGATTTCGTAAAGCCAGGTGCCCCCCTAAATGACGGGCCTGGATGTAAAATACATTACCGTAACTAGTCATTGTAAAAAGTAGCTGCGTAGTATCACCTTCAAGTTCATATGAACCTTATACATTTTTTGGCGAGAATGAATACAACCCCTTCACGAACTTTTCAGGAACTTTGAAGCCGTATTACGGCAACGCCTCCTAAATACTAAATGCCTACTGCTTTCTGGTTTTTAGCACATAGTAAAATTTCTCCCTTAGGTCACGAAGCAATGCCATCTATCGGAGTTTTTTGAGACAGAGAAATTTAACGATTGGTTGATTTCTAAATTTAAATTTAAAAATTAACCAATCAAAAAATTTACTTCGATTATTGTTTGAATTTATTGCCATAAAAACGGCATCATCGGATTGCCGAAAGGTGCCGCTCTAAGTGCAACAACTGTTTCCCGTATTGAGGTAAATGTAGTAGACATTTAGTATTTAGGAGGCGTTGATTACAGATGCTTATAGGGTCATTCCATGTGAAATCAACAAGCCTCAAAACTTGACCATCACCAATTTCAAAAAAAATTATAGGGTTGATTACGTCTATGAAGTGATACAAAAAACTGATTTTAAAATTTTTTTTCAGCTGTTAGTTTTTTGTGTGAGACCGCTTAAAAAACTCGAAAAATGGCAAAAAGTGAAATTTTGGTGCATACAAAGACTCAAGTTTCTCAGCTTCTATTGCAGCTAAAGTCTTTTGTTATATGTCATTTTAAAGCTCTTTAAACAGGCTTTCATATGATATGTAACTTGACAAGATTTCGCGATGTTAATATTTCAAGGTCACCGAAAGCATAATTTGACCTTGAATATCTCAAAAAGTGCATTTCTTAAAAATCTGAAAAAAATATATATATTACTTCATAATGTGGTGTATATGTGGTAAAATTTTCAGAATGGGACAGCAATGGGATCTGGACGAAAAATGACATAGACTTTTTACCCTCTTACCACTTTATTGCAATGTCTATGGCTACTGAAGAGATATAATACAGAAATACTGCAAACTGTGAAATGTTATATACAAGTAACGGTTGGCACATTCCATTTCTTGGTTTGAGAGGTAAAAAATCATTCCTGTTGCCTTTCTCCTAAGGTCTACTTTCGAAATAACGGCACTAATAGGCACATTGAAAACATTTTCAAAGTCAGGATAGTAGAAAAAATTTGAGGGTCCATGAGGATGCAACAGCATTTTCAAATTTTGATTTTCTTCATCTGTGTCTAAGACGCGCCCCAGCCTCCAACATCCATTATACCTGCAGGTCAAGAATCCAACCATATCTGAGCAATCAAGATCGCATTTGATAGTTGTAGTACGTTCGATCCTTATTGTGTTGGAAATTAAATATACTTTCACTTGCACCTGATTCCTATTCAATGGCATAAAACAATGAAGACTCTGAGTGCCTGGCATTGTACTTGTCGTCATTTTTCTGGATTTCAAAGCCTGTTCTTCCTGTCTATAATGTTCAATTGTGCAATATTGAAAATTAATTCATTTGATATGCTCATTTGCCTAATTAAACAACTGTCGTGTGCCATGATTTGAGTGTCATAAATCCTTTACAGACTGACTAAAGTTGCAAGTCTTTTACCAGTTCCACCCACGTCATCACAAGCACTTTTGCCATGATGGGATTAGGCAAAAAAAAAATGCCACTCTGCTTTAATCCCAAAATATAATTCATGATAACTCAGGTTAAGAAAATCCGGTCTATTTTTGTACCGTGAGGCAGCTCCATCACTGAACTAATAGATCAAGCTTGGTTTGGTGGCAAAATGAGACTGATATCTTTCAGATAAGTAAGATAGAGCTAGACTGTTGAGTAGCAAGAAACGAGCGCTGAATGAGTTTAGGAAGTTCTTCAAAAAGAGAATCAATAAATTCTTCTGTACACTTGACCAATGTCTCAAGACATGTTCTTCTCTTAACTTGCATCCATTGTTTATAGGAGACGCTTTCAACGCAATTCATTTCAAATGCTTCTTCAATCCTGTCCTTATAAATTTCAAATAAGTGCCTTATAAATTTCACGCAGTCTCATTTTGCCGCCAAAATGAGCTTGATCTATTACTTCAGTGATGGAGCTGCCTCACAGTACAAAATAGACTGAATTTTCTTAACCTGAGTTATCATGAATTATATTTTGGGATTAAAGCAGAGTGGCATTTTTTTTTTTTTTTTTGCCTAATCCCATGGTATAAGTGCCTGTGATGGCGTGGGTGGAACTGGTAAAAGACTTGCAACTTTAGTCAGTCTGTAAAGGATTTATGACACTCAAATCATGGCACTACGACAGTTGTTTGATTGGGCAAATGAGCATATCAAATGAATTAATTTTCAATATTGCACAATTGAACATTATAGACAGGAAGTAAACCAAAAGTGGAATGTTCCAACCGTTACTTGTAAATAACATTTCACAGTTTGCAGTATTTCTGTATTATATCTCTTCAGTAGCCATAGACATTGCAATAAAGTGGTAAGAGGGTAAAAAGTCTATGCCATTTTTCGTCCAGATCCCATTGCTGTCCCATTCTGAAAATTTTACCACATATACACCACATTATGAAGTAATATATATATTTTTTTCAGATTTTTAAGAAATGTACTTTTTGAGATATTCAAGGTCAAATTATGCTTTCGGTGACCTTGAAATATTAACATCGTGAAATCTTGTCAAGTTACATATCATATGAAAGCCTGTTTAAAGAGCTTTAAAATGACATATAACAAAAGACTTTAGCTGCAATAGAAGCTGAGAAACTTGAGTCTTTGTATGTACCAAAATTTCACTTTTTGCCATTTTTCAAGTTTTTTAAGCGGCCTCACACAAAAAACTAACAGCTGAAAAAAATTTTTAATATCAGTTTTTTGTATCACTTTATAGACGTAATCAACCCTATAATTTTTTTTGAAATTGGTGATGGTCAAGTTTTGAGGCTTGTTGATTTCACATGGAATTACCCTATACTAGAGTGTCACTCGGAACGTTTCAAAGGGAAATGTAGTTCCGTGTTCCAAACATGTGTTTGTGTTTAAATACAAGATTTTGAGCATTTCATATAGCTGAGGCCCAATTACAGCAAGTTCTGTTTTGTTCAATGCAATCAACCAAGGTTCATTTTACACCTACTATTTTTAGCATTTCGTAAAAGATTGCTATTCTGAGGAAATAGATGATGTTGGACAACTATGCAATTTAATTTTTCCTGTATGTCTCATCCCCCCCCCCTCACAAAAAAAAAAAATTCCGAAGGTTATCCCGCAAATTCCTCTCAGGTGGGGCTATAAGCGGTTTTCTCGCGTAGGTTATGCCACTTTTACTCTGATTTCTAGTAGACCCAACTTTAATGGCGACAGAACTTGCCGTTAAAAAATTAATGCGTGGCAGCGGTGTTTAGAGAATATCTTGAATATATGCCCTCGTAAACGATCTTAGAAACGTTCCTATAAAATGAAGGTCAGCAAAATTGCTTAATTCTGTCAGCTACACTGCAAAAAATGAACTGTTGTTTTTTCAATGTAATACAGGTAGCCGAGGTTCCAATTTAAAACTGTAAAATGCACAGTAATAAACTATAAAACTAGCAATTTTAGTTTTTTACTGTAAAGTTAGCATTTTTAAAGTTTATTGCCGTAAAATTCAGCTGTATTACACAGTTTAACACTGGCAGCAGAGGTTTGTAGTTTAGAACTAAAATGTACGGTAATGAACTGCTAAATTAGCTAGTTTGCAGTTTACTACTGTAAAATTAGCAATTTTTTTAAGTTTAGTACTGTAAAAGTAGCAATTTTACATTTCATTACTGTAAAATTAGACGTTTTTAGTTTATGACTATAAAATTAGCTGTATTATATTGTAAGAATAATTCATTTCTACAGTGTACATATCTGGCAAGAAAGTGAGAATATTTTTCGTGAAAAGTCTTTTACCATCTTACAATTAACCTGGAAACTTCTCGTCATTTTCATAAATTTTCCAAATAAAAAACCTGTTTCGTTTTCGAATAAATCAGGAGCCATCTAAGAAAACGGACGTATGTTTATTGTCATTCCTCGGTACCATCCTCATTTCCATAGGCAGTTTCTACCGCATTTCAGAGAATTTGTCCAAATTTTTCAGAATTCTCGTGAACTTACAGTATTCAGAGAATTTTTATAACCCCTAAGTATCTTTTGACACTGGTACCTAAAACTACTCTTGAAAACAATGAGAAGCTTGCATTCATGCAACTTAAAGTATTTGAGGCAGCATTTAGGGCATTATACTTGTTTTTCATAGTAGCTGGAAACTAGTGAAATCCCGGAAGGTTGCCTTTAAATAATATGTGGCGTTTACTTACATCGTGGGCGCATATATCTAATAAGTAAATGATAGGCCTTTTTATAAGTTAGTTTTATCTATTTGACCGAGTAATAACTATCTTATTTGGCCTATTGATGGTAAATTTACGTTTTATAAAAACTGATTTTTTATATAATAAAATCACTATGCGAGTTTTGTATTATCCTTTTATGTGTAACGGTATTTATTAAGCAACTCATTACTAGATTTATTTTGTTTAAGAGTTTTCAGAAGGACCATTCCGATTTCCAAAAAAGGAAAAACTTTTTTACTATTTTAACACAAAATTATTTTTAAACTCAAGCAATTGAACTCAAATTTGAATTTTAGTGCAATTGTTTCCCTTTAGAAAAAATTATAACTTTAAAACTACAATATCAACATAAAATCCGTGTTTTTTTATTTAAATTTTACTTCTTTTCCTAATTTGCATAAAATATTAATATGAAAAATTACCTACTTTTTTCCCTCTTTTATTGGAACCATTTTATTGCTTCAGTTATTGTTGCAATCTTTTATTTTTTGTTTATCTATAAGGAAGGTGGAACAGTTCCCTAAACAATAAATAAATGAATATCTTTTAAAGCTTGCTGCGTAGGAGTAACATAAATTAAAAAAAAAACGAAACTGATTCATTTTAATGTTGTGAAAACAGCATAACATTAAATTAAAGTAGGGAAACATAACTTAATAAATATTTCCTGAAACGATAAGTTTAACTATGATACTAAACAATGGGAATGCATCCAGAAAGAAGAAAAAACATCTTTCTTACATTTCATTTTGGGCACTGTACTTAACGCCGGATGAAAAAACAAGCTTTATGCATCGTTAACTTCAAGTCATTTGTAAAATGAGATAAAAATGTTTCCAGTCAAATGCCACTGCAATTGTTTCTTTTATTTGTGGCCCAGCCCACTTTAAAAGGCAATTGAAATAACCCACGTTTTTCCGAAAGGTTTCGTCTCATATAATGATACCTTTTAGTATTCATTTACTGAAATTTTATTTAAATTATAGTAAATACAGATGAAAAGCGTTTTAGGAGAAACATAATGCACAAAAGCAAAGTGATCGGCGATTTATTTTGCTGCTTTTATTTCTTTACTTAGCTTTTAAGGGGAATAAACAGACAGGATTGCATATTACTTATTTCAACAACATGTAATTTAATGAATGAAATGTTGTACTTTTTTGTTACTGCAATTTTTACATGTTTATTTCACAGAGTGTTTTTCCTTGTAATTCATTAGATTAAAATTTGACATATTCATGAAGAAAGTAGTTAGTTTTGCGTAATCACTTAATATGTTTATGTTAATGAATTGATAGATTCAATAAGGTTTTGCATTAAATCTCTAAAAACATGCGCAATATTATTGTAACGGCAATCTTCATCGCATACTAAAACGATTCATATTTTATAAACAATTAAATTATATTAAAAGCGTCGAATAAATAAAGGTTCCGCCAAAAATCGAAAATACATATGTCGTATCAATTTTATTTCCGCAAATGTGTTATAAATTTTCCTCATTACGACAAAAAAGGGAACCCAGATTTAAAAAAAAGTCAAATATATATATATATATAAATTTTCTAAACGAATAACGAAAATCTATTGAAATGCTTCATTGAATTACATTTACTTATCTCTCAGTTTGAACATACCGTAAAAAATAAAATAGCATGTTAGGTTAACGTGATGATTATTGTTGAATACTCTCCAAGTTTGTAATTTAATCTCACTGAAATCCACTACAGAACTGAAAAAAATATTCAATTTGCGAAATTGAAATGGGAATGCTTGTGATTGAACTTTAAAGGGATATACTAACAAGGCAGAAAAATGAAAAAAAGAAAAATAATTTTCAAATTTAGAAGTAAAACATGAGAACGTAAAAAAACCCTCAATTTTTCATTTGTTTTATAAGTCAAATAAAATTATGCCACAATTAAATGTAGCATCATTTTTCAGAGCTCATTTTTGTGAAATTACCTAATTTATAGTTTTAAAGCTTAAATATTTTTCTTACACATAGTTTTTACGTTTACTTATTGTAGTTCATCTAACGCGTAAATAATTCAAAAGCGTAAACATTTCAATATGTTTAATACATTCATGCAGCGAATCGAATTTCTTAAAATTTTTGGCTAATTATCTTAATAAGGGTGCTAAATGAACTGGAAAAATAATTTTAAAAACCACATCGAAATTTAAATTTTTAATTCAATATTATAGTACTATCTTATATATAAGAGGATTGAAGAGGTTTTTTCAAACTTTTCAACAGTTAGATTTTCTCAAATCAATTAATTTTATACCCCATATGCATGCGTTAAGAGATAACGGAAATAAAAAATGCGTATAGTAATGACTAATCATCAATCCGTGTGATTTGAAAAAAAAAATGACTATCTAAAATACTCATAATAATGTTCAAAATTGAAAATGTATGATAAATAGTATGAAATGTATTACTTCTATAAAGTAATGGTGGAAATACGTCCAAATCTTTTTTTTCCAGATCTAAATTAAAATTTTATTAGATTGAAAAAAAATAATAAAATTTTTATTCAGTTCTAACTGAAAAAAACGCGTGGGAAGTCCCCCCCCCCTCCTTGCATTTTTTATATCAACTACTCGGTGTGAAAGACTTCAAATTATCATGGAGTCAAGCATAATGATCTTCATACCCATGTGGTCGAAAGATTTTGACTATTCACTGCAAACAATTTCAGAAACATTTCAGAAAAAAAGGGCAACTCAAGTACTTAATTTCTGCCAGTGATATGTCTATCAAAAACATAAAAGTTTCTCTCTAAAAGCCTGGAGCCTCTGTTAAATGAACCTGGATTCTTCCTGGAAAATTTGGAAACTTTACGAATAAAAACCAATCACGTGTGTTTGCAAAAAAAGAAGGAACTTTTCAAAAAATATTAAATATGCGTATAGTAATAGTTCAGAGCCTTTTCAATTTACCAGAAAGTCTCCTACACTGCAAAAAATTAACTGTTGTTTTTACAGTATAATACTGGCAGCCGAGGTTCCAACTTAAAACTGTAAAATGCAGAGCAATAAACTGTAAAACTAGCAATTTTCGTTTCTTACAATAAAGTTAGGAATTTTACAGTAAAGTTAGCAATTTTAAAGTTTATTGCCGTAAAATTTATCTGTATTATACTGTAAAAAACAGTAGAATACTGGCAGAAGAGGTTCCAGTTTAAAACTAAAATGCACGGTAATGAAATGCAAAATTAATCAATTTTAAAGTTTATTACTTTAAAATTAGCATTTTTAAAGTTTATTATTTAAAATTAGCAATTTTATTTTAGTACTGTAAAATTAAAAAAATTACAGTCGATTACTGTAAAATTTACCATTTTTACCGTATATTATTATAAAATTAGCTGCATTACACTGTAAAAATATTACTCGTTTCTTGCAGTGTATAGCATTTCGGCAACTATGGCTGATGCTAAAGATAAATTATCGTGTAAATATCGAACTATTTCGCCTGCAACTCTTGCACTACTGCGGTATCTAGAGACAACTTTCATGATCTCCCATGGATTATTCAATCTAGGAACGCATTTCATCCTCAGTCAGGGATCAGTTAATCTCTGGAAGGCTCGCTTGTGCTAGCATACAGAAAAAGTTCAAAAAGTTATGAAAATAAAGAAGTAAATAAGGCGTGTGTCAGAATTTCGTAATTAATGAACTTTAAAAAGTAAAAAATTACCCAGCTTTGTATTAACAGTCATTTTTATGAGGTAATGTGTAAACCACGGTACCCTTGGTGATCCCCGCAAGCTCAACTATTGACATATTACTGTCGACAGAAGTCACAACGTTGCAGTCTGACTAAAGATCCTTTGGGGGAAAAAAACTTTTTCAAAATTTTTTCCCAAAAACTCATTAAAAAATTGCATGCATACATTTGCTTTTATATAAACTAAAAATAATTACTTGCATTAAATGAATTCCTGCCAATACATAGTCGGAATGGTCGCAATAAATAAAGTGACCTCACTACCCAAATTAAAAAAAAAAACAATTATCAAACAAATTACTTAACTCTGCTCGACATATTACCCTCAACAATCGGCAGGCAGTTACAAACCTGCACAAGGTCTCTCTCTCGGAAAAAAAAACTACTCTCGTTGGAACAATAAGAAGAAAAAATATGGGAACCCAAAATAGTTCATTACTGAAAAGAAAAGAGAACATTTCATTCAGAGAGGTTTCTTCTATTTTCGGCTTTCAAAAAGAAGTAATATCAGTTTCGTATGTGCCGAAGAAAAGTAGAAGTATCACTTTCTTATTCCCTATGCATCATCGTGACAATACCGACAAAGGAATAAGGGAGAGTAAAGCTAAAAAACTCTGAAATAATCACGTTCTATTTCTTGTCCAAGAGAGCTGTTGGTACAGGTGATAAAGTGTTAGATTTTTTTAAAGTGCTAAATGAAGAACAATCTGGTAATTGATAATATATTTAGAAGTTTTTAAAAATACAGATACAAACTCAACTCCTTATTAGAGCTAAGTTGCAAATGACTAAAAATCAAAATAATATATTTTTAGACGGAGCTTTTAGGAGAACTAATAAAAAAAACACATTCAAAAAAGAAAGAAGTTAAAAAGTACAATATACTAGTAAAACCATAGACTAGTATTCCCTGGCATACATGTTTTACTTTCCGCAAAAAAAAATTAATTTACGCTGTTTTTATACGAAATGTTCAAAATCAAACGAGCTAGAATTCCAAACTTTGTAGTACTCAAACAAAACTAATGCTAAAATAGGAAATATACTTTTATTTCCGAGTGTACTACTATGGTAAGGTTGTTTAAATAGATAAAAATTTTAAAGAAATCGAACTTTTTTTTTTTTTTTTTAAATATTTTAAACAATTTTTTGCCATGAGTTTTTCATATCTCAAATATATTAACTTATTATACGTTAGTTTCTTACATTCACTAGAAAACTGTTTAAGGAAAGTATTCATGAATATCTAAGTAATATAATTATGATTTTTTATGATGCATCTGAAGTTCTTTAAATGTTTGTTAAAAACAGCGACGTAATAACTCTTTTTGAAAATGAGATCTTAAATATACTGAAAAATGTGATCTACTGTTTATATTTAATAAGTTGAACAGTGGAGTCTTAAGGTACGGGAGGTATGCGCACCAAAGCTATTACTCGTGTTAACTTACTGATTATGCAACGTGCGTACTGATTACTTGATTTACTATTATTGTTTAACTTACCCTCAAAATCGCGTTGTGAGAGAGATTATGCATACTTTTTGTTAAGAATACACTTTTATAGTATTTGACATTTGTAAGCCCAACCCCTATTTCAAACCATACTTTATCTATGTTGCTCTGTTTTTCACATAAATAACACTCTGTTTTCCACATTCTTGCAAAAATGAAGCGGGCGATTAGTTTAAGTTAACGCTGAGATACGTTACTTGTAAAAACCCACTTTATATCCAGTATATTACGTTTTCTCCACGTTATACGTCAGTAAAATCACGTTATCTGTGGTAAAATATATATTACAAGTACATTTATGCTTATTACGAAGTCTCCTAGTGTGTCCGGTTACCTTACAGAAAAACTCACATTGCAAAAGCAATTTTCAGTGAAGCTTCGAAATAACACTGATCATTAAACCCTTAATATTACTCTTTGCAACTAAGTCTTGACAATAATTAAACACTTGAAATGTGAGAAGTAAAGTGACTTTCTCAACTTACAATAAATGCAAATTAATGCAATACACGTGTCACAAATATTTTAACTGTAATATTACATGCCTTGAATTCAAAATACAATAAATACTCGTAAGCAATCCCCATAGGAAACTAAGGATACCTTCTGTAAGAAAGACAAGACCTCCAAACTCTTTATTCAATGCATACTTGTCTGAATCCTTATTGTTATTTATCTATTTATGCTCTTCGTATACAAATGAGATAAAATAACCTGATTTAAATTTTACAAAGTTTCAGATTTTCCGATATTGAGGCAGAAGTAAAAATTCAATTCCAGATATCGACTTTCCTCATACTGATCAATCAAAAAACATCTTACAGGATATTCGTCCCGCTGCACCGTATTGATTTCTTTAGTAAAATTCCACTTCCTTGGTTTTTTCTATTAAATTTTCAGAAAGTACGTGTTCTCTCGGAATTGATGCTGGGATTTGCTGATACCCGATTTCGAAAACGAGAGCACTTCCCATTGTTAAAAGCCGACATTTCTTTTGCTTGCGGAAATTTCAGCTAAAGATTGTCTTTCACTTTTACTTTTTTTTTATTTATTGCTTTTAATTTTTAGAGGCAAAAAAAAAATGTGACGGTTTGTATCTTCGTAATGAAGATATTTCGTTCATAAAAAAGGGGCTTATCAAAAAAAAAAATTGACTCGAAGAATTTGATTAGCATTAGTTTTCTGTTTTGAATTTTACCTCAAGCAGCATTAGCAATTAAAATTTTTTTGAAAAGTTTGCATATCGCGCGTTCCTAAACGTTTCCACTACCTATTTTTTTTTAGAAATCTAAACTAAGCACAATTCATCTGCGGATAATATTTTTTTCCTCAGTTTTTGCGGAAATACAGTAATCCGTAGATTGGTACTTAGAGTTTAATTTTTAAGTGAGAATTTAATGAATAAAAATAATTGTTAAGAGGATATTTATTTAATTTATTTATAAAGTATATACAGGGTGTCCACTCCAATCGTGGACCAATAGCTAATTTCTAAACCGTTAGAGATAAGCATATAGTTTATTTAGGAAAAAATCTCCAAATTACGAAAGGAATTTTGGGTCTATTCAATGTTTTTCAAAAAATCAAATTTTGAAAGAGTTACGAAATTTAAATTTTTATACAGCCCCCCAGTCCTATCAATCATATTTAGTGAAACATTCTTGACACTGTAACGTTTAAAACTAAAAAAAAAATCACTCTTCTACCACAAAAATTGACCGAGTTATGACGTTTTGAAAAATCAAGATTTTGAAGGATTTCGCACACGGTCCCTTAAGCGATCGCTCGATGACGTCATGAAATAATGCAAAATCTTGATTTTTCAAAACGTCATAACTCGGTCAATTTTTGTGGTAGAAGAGTGATTTTTTTTTAGTTTTCAACGTTACAGTGTCAAGAATGTTTTACTAAATATGATTGATAGGACTGGGGGGCTGTATAAAAATTTAAATTTCGTAACTCTTTCAAAATTTGATTTTTTGAAAAACATTGAATAGACCCAAAATTCCATTCGTAATTTGGAGATTTTTTCCTAAATAAACTATATGCTTATCTCTAACGGTTTAGAAATTAGCTATTGGTCCACGATTGGAGTGGACACCCTGTACATATATATTTTAACTGTTGGTAATGGATTTTAAAAAATCCGAGGCTTTAATTTTTGCCTAAAAGAAAATGTCATTGTTAGGGCACAAGAAAGTAGTTTTTTTAGTTCTGGACGGAATTTCTTTTTTTAAATTATTATTATTAGACTAGCTTGGATTTCTTGGTAAGTACTACACTTTTAGTCGAAAACCTTGACTTACCAAATGTAGTGTGTCCCTATCATCTCCGTTAACCAAAGCTTTACTGTATTTAATTAACTAGAAAAAATAATAAATTTTTAATCATTTGTGAAATATTCTGCAACTGTTTTGCCGGAAAATTTGATTGTTAAGTTCATTTTTCATTACTGTATAGTGATTTTCATGTCAAAAACATTTCATGGAACATTAATTTTCAATCATTATTTGCTTAGAAGGCATTCAAATTTAACTACTACTGAAAAAGACATTCCAGTTTATGTATGCATGCCTGAATTAATATGATTCAAAGCGATTACTGAAAACAATATTTCCTTTTAAGTTGACTCATAAATAAAATTTACTATTTACTTATGTTCTTGAAGCGATATTTCGTTCAACTATGACTGCGCCGGAATAAAAAGGAAAAAATAAAAAGGAAATATTTATAGTTATAGTATTAAGAATTCAAAATAGACGTTTCCATTTTCCTCTTTAATACTTATTAAAATGAATAAAATTTGAATCAATGTAAACACAGCAGTGACGTAATTTTTGGAATAATCAAATATTCTTGGTGTTTCTTTCTTTGTTCCATTATAGCTTAAAAAATGAATGTTATGGCCGTTTTAATATCCACGCTCTTTGTTAAAGTTATGGTTAAATAATCTTTCATATCGAAACTTTTGATTTTTGAAAAGAAAATCAATTTTATTATTTTTCAACACGAATTTTGAGCTTTTGTAATGTTTACAAAAGCAAATATTTACTTTATTTATCAACAAGAAAACAAAAATCCTAAATGTATGATATTTTATGTGTTTTTACCACTTGAAAACGGAACAAAAAATATAGGTACAAAATGTTGTAAAATTATTTCATATTTTTTTAGACTAAATACAGTAACCCGTCGTTACATCACGGCTCATTTTAACGCTTTTCCTTTCTTCCCTGAAAAATTATATTTATATTTAGTAAGATAATGTTTCTTTGTATTTGACATCACCCAGGGGAAAAAAGGTATATATCTAAGAAAACGAATTTTCTTCTTTTTAAACCGAAAAGCAAAACTAGCAAGCTACTTAATTCGTGGGTAATTCTCCAAAAACCTGATGTTTTCCAATCACAAATTCTACAAAAATAAAAGTGCTTAAACAAATCTAAAAAAAATATACTTACTCTTTGTTGAGAACTTATTAAGAGAAAAATAGAGCGGACTCACTTTAAGTGTGTTACGCCCCTCAAAACGGTCAAAATTTTCACAAGAAGCACAATGAGAGTAACAAAATGATTTACATTATTTGCGTATTAAATATTTTTCAACAATAATAAAGAAATTGCCCGAATCAAAAAGTATTTTTATTGCTTAGCAGAGCAAAATCTATTTAAAACCTCCCTTAACGGACACCCCTAAAAGCGAAGTTATTTCTTTGAATCCCACTACATTTATATAGGTTGTTCCCTATTGTTTACTTAGAATAACTTACACTCTGCATAACGGGCAGTTATTTAAAAATATATATATACTTCTATCGAAAAATTTTCTTTAAGCTAGCCAAACACACTGTGATTATATTGATCAAAAAAGCTAATTCCTTATTATCTGTGAACTAGTTTTACAGTAACCTTAAATAACTGCGTATTTCTCTGCCATCTCGGCTCAAATTTATTTAATTCTAGACATATGTTCTCTAAATTTGTATGCCCCCCCCCATTAGAAATTTAGAGTAAATTTACTTATCTATTCGAGTAATGTTAAAATTAAAAATTGTATAACCAACAGATCTACTTTTAAAAGATTCGTGTGAACAACAACAAATAAATAATTAAAAATAACATAATTGTTCGTAAGATTGCATTTTATTTTTATTTATCTTCTGCCAATTTCAATTTTTTTTAAATCCTTATCTTTGTTTTCAAACTAAAATTCTTTGGGAATAAATCCTTCTATTCTACTAGATGTATTACCAGTGCTTTAAAAACAATGCCAGGAGAGCGGCTTTTTTTCTTGCGCTACGATACTGACGTATTTCGTGCCTGGATACTGACATTTTCATCATTGAAGGCTTGCTGGCTAGGCCCAGGAATATATTTAAGGTAAAGAATGTCATTTTTTATATTCTAACCACAGTTTCTCTTCTAATTACACAGTACAGGCATACTTATTATTTTAATTTATTTAAAACAGAAATAGTGTCCAGGTTACTGACATCAAAAACGTTACACACCTCAATTTTGAACATCAAAATCTTAATGAGAACAGCAGGCAAATGATATCAACAAAATACTCAAGGGATGCACAGAAGTAATGCGAATAAACATTGCTGTAGTACTGCAGATTAAAAATTAATTATTTTTGCCTTTAATAATTAAACTTATTCCTAATAAAGGATACTGACATGCAAGCCTTGGGACAAACTCTAAAATGATGTATCTAGTTCATTTAATAAGTAAAATCAACTAAAACAATACTATCTTACACTTCTTAAATGGGAAAAACTCAGTATTACAAAATAAACTTGTGAAATATTCATGTAACATTTTTAAATAACTTAAGCACATTTGAGAAACAGGTTGGGACAGAAGTGAATTTTGGGTTATTCAAAAAAAAAAAAAAAAATTGTGGGAAAAAATAAATGATGGATTGTTTTAATTTGAATGGGATAATATCGGAAAAAGTATTTCTGCCAAATAGAAAAAAAATTCTAGGTAAAATAATTTTTGTGTTATCCTTTGGAGACATGATATTGTTAGGATTTTGGAAAATCACCCTCGTGGCATTTTAAATTTCCTTTCGATTCGTATTCCCATAGAGAAAAAAAAACTATTTAATTATTTTTTTTTTATTTCAAAAGAAAAATTGGTAGTCTAATTTTCTTTTGTTTTTATTAAGAAAATCGTCCTAATTATGATAATAAACTAGTATTTTTGAAGTACACATTTCATTAATTTGTACGTTAGTTGTATCTTTAATTTTTAAAATCTTGTTTGTATCGCGCTTTTGGCTATATCGCAGTTTTTGGTTGTCTCTCATCACACGCGATGTAACGAGGGGCTAGTGTACTTTATTTTTATTAAAAGTTTGCTTTCGGGGAAATGCTTACTATTTCCTACTTTTTAATCCAACGGGACACTTTGAAAATCTTATTGTGTTGTTTGGTACAAAATATTACTAGGAAAATCTTTTATAAATGATACTTGTAATTGATTTTACAAAATATTTTAAGGGGATTTTCAATTGTCCTCTTTATTCTTCTTTTTCGACAAGCAAATTTTACATGTAACGATTATATTTCCTTTTACCTGTTCACCATGTCCTCTTGAAAGTAATTTAATCTATTTAAAGTTGAAATGCTTTCTGACAAGTCAACTTCGTTTTAATATGAGGTTGGTAATCATTCGTCTTTTTTTCTTTTAATCTTAGTAGTTGTTAGAAATTTAAAACACAGAAATGCAAAAATGAGCTTCAAGCAAAAGTAACATCCTACAAAGCAAAATACATAGCAATTGCTGAAATGAGTTGGTTTTTATTTCTTGTTTAGTTGTGAAAATATTTTACTTTGGAACTTTTCATATCTTAGTCACTGTTACATAATACAGCGGTAACTTCGCTACTTTTCAAGCTAATTTATTGATCGTTGCTTTTTTTCAAGATAGAGGGTTGATTCAGTTTACGGCTCGTTATTTTATTTCGCATTTATAATAAAGAGAAAATTACTATGATTATCAACCCTTAAAAAACCGAATAGCGGCACTTTTTTGACTTCACAAAAGCAAGTTTGATGCAGATTCATGCGTATCATAAGGATTCCTTTTTCTTTAGTCCAGTCCACACAAGTCATAACAAATTTACTTCCTACAGACAAATATGAATTCCAGACATAAATACAAAATTTAAGTTCTCCGTCGATTTATGTACGTGAAAACATCTAAGCTGTCCTGCAGATAGATATATAGTTTTGTGCCCTACTTCGATTTCTTTGGGAAATACTCGGTTCCTGGTTTTGTGCTTATTTTTCTGGAAGTACGTGGTCTTTCAGGAATGAAACAGGCATTTCCTGGTATCTGATTCGAAAAGGCGAACACTTCCTATTCTTGCACAAGAGGATACGTTCCTTCCGCTGCCAGAATGCACAATGAAGTTCTTCTTTGTGTGCTTTGAGACCCGAAGAATATTTTTTGAACACTAATTTAAAGAACCTGACAGACTGGAGCCGGTCTTCTTTTGCGCTGTAAATTATTCTTTTCTTCGGAAGAATGATGCAATACATAACACTGCTTTTTATTTGCGTCACGTGCTTTTTTAACACGCAGAATATTATAGGAAATACTTTTGAGACTTTGAAATATTTGACTCTTCCTGTAAGAAAAATGACTTTAAAAAAAAGGAAAATACAGTTTTTGAGTGTTTAATCGTGCTATTTACTTTCGTGGTATGTACTTATCCTATGTTAAGTTGAAAAGATAAAAATGTTTTAAATGACTTCCATTGGGATAATTCTGAGAATTAAAAAATTCAGACAGGGTACTTCAGTTTCGAGATATAGGGAAACAGTTTTGTGTCGCATCTTTCTAAAAAACAATAAACATAATTCAAAGTTTTTGACTAATTTAATGTGTTATGTACTTATTTAAGGTTAAATTATAAGGGCGAAATATTTTTTGAACAATAATTTAAAAAAAACTAACAGACTGGAGCCTGATCTTCTTTCGCGTTGTAAATCATTATTTTCTTCGAAGGAATGATGTAATACATAACACTGCTTTTTATTTGCGTCACGTGTTTTGTTAGCTCGCAGAATATTATAGAAAATACTTTGAGACTTTGAAGTATTTGTGTCTTTCTGTAACAAAAAATTAAAATTAATCGAGAAAATACCGCTTTTGACTGTTTAATCGTGTTGTGTACTTATCCAATGTTATGTTAAGTTGTAAATATTGAAAAAATGGTTTAAATGATTTCCACTGAGAGAATTTTGAGAATAAAAAATGCAGTCAGGGTACTTTAATTTCGGGATATAGGGAAACAGTTGTCTCATCTTTCTGAAAAAAATAATAAGAAGAATTCAACGTTTTTGACTAATTTAGTTTGTTCTGTACTTATCCAATCTTAAACTATAAGTTTGGAATATTTTTTTAACAATAATTTAAAGCACTTGACAGACTGGAGCCGGTCTTCCTTCACGTTGTAAATTATTCTTTTCTTCTGAAGAATGATGTAATACATAACACTGCTTTTTATTTGCGTCTAGTGTTTTGTTAGCACGCAGAATATTTGCTTCACGCGCTTTTTTTAGCACGACGAACATTATAAAAAAATATTTTTGAGACTATGAATGATTTGAATCATCATTCCGTAACAAAAAATATAAATAATTAAGAAAATGCAGTTTTTAACTGTTTATATACTTACCCAATGTTTAATTATGCCAATCTGTAAAAATAAAGACTGTTTAAAATATTTCCACTAGGATAATTTTGAGACAGGGCCGTCAGTTCAAGTTTTTCCAGGAGGGGGGGGGGGGCAAAGGGTCCAAACACAATGCAATTTCATTGGAAAACATCAAAAACCACGCCCACTTATATGTAAATACATTAATTTTTCAAAGCTAGGGGGGGGGCAATTCACCACCCTGCCCCCCTAAATGACGGGCCTGTTTTGAGAATAAAAAAATACAGTCAGGGTACTTAAATTGTGGAATGTATAGAAAGAGTTAACGTATCTTGAAAAGTAAAAATAATTAAGAATTCAAAGTTTTTGCCTGTTTAATTCTGTTATGTACCTATCAATGTTAAATTATGAGCGCTTAAAATTTTTCACACTAATTTAAAGAACCTGAAAGACTTAAACTGATCTTATTCTGCATTGTAAATTATTCTTCTCTTCAAAAGAACGATGTAATGCATGGCACTACTTTTTATGTGCTTCATTTTTTTTTTATTTTAACCGACAACATTAAAATAAAATTATTGTGAGACATTGAAAGATTTGACTCAATCTTTCTGCAATAAAAAAATATATAAATAATTAAGAACGTACATTTTTTTTTAATGATCTTATATACTTATCCGATAATAAAGTACACCAAGTATTATAGATAAACAATAGTTTTAAATATTTTAATCGAGATAGCTTTGAGAAAAGAAATGCAGCCTGGGTATTTAAATTTTGGGATTTTAGAGAAAAAGTAGATTTTTTCCTATGCAAAATGAAATAAAATAAATAGTTCATAGTTTTGAGTATTTATATCTGCTATTTGCTATTGCAAAGTTAAATTATAAGAGCGAAATATTTTTTAAACACCAACTCAAGAACCTGACTGAGTGAATTTGTTCTTCTTTCCCATTGTGAAGTGTTATTTTCTTCAAAAGGATGATGTAATTCATAACACCGTATTTTTTTAACGCGTTGAAGATTAGAAAAATATTTTCGGATGTTGAAAGAGTTGACCCACCTATCTGAAAAAAAAAAACAATTTAAAATTAAAAGTTTTGACTGCTCCAATGTAATGTACTTATCCAATGTTAAATTATGCTTGGTTGTAAAGATAACGATTTCTTATTAATGCATTTCTTAAGGTAACTTTAGAGAATTACAAATTAGACAATAATTTCAGGAAAATGACAAACTAGATCCAATCTTCTTTCTCATTTGAATTTCCTAACGTGTATTTTTAACACGTCAAAAATTGTAAAACTATTTTGTAATATTGAAGGAGTTGATGCATCGTTTTGGTAAAAAAATGAAAAAAAAAAGTATTTATAATCAACGAAGTAGGTTTATTAGTTTTTAAATGTGTCCCATACTTTTTTAACAGTAAATTATTCTGAGTTGTAAATAAGATTGGCTTCAAAAAATTGTTAACTGGGATAATTTTGAAAATAAGTATTAGAACACCAATTTAAAGCACTTGACTAACTGGGTACATTCTTCTTTCACTTTATTTTTTTTTCTTCAGAAGATTGATTAGCACACACGACTGCATTTTTGTTTAAGTCAAGCATTTTTTAACCCGCCAAATATTAAAAAAGCATATACTTTGAAAGAGCTCCCGAATTTTTCTAAAAAAAAAAAAAGTAAAAGGACAAAAAAGAAAGAAAAAAAGTCTTCCCAGTAAAGAAGTCGAAGTTTTTAACTGTTAAGACAGTGTGTTATGTAACAATGCATTGTTAAATTGTACCAAAGTTGTAAAGATGAAAATGGTTTTTAAGTATTTTAGTTGCGTGTAATTTTAAGAATGCAAAATTCAGTCTGGGTACTTGAGTTTTGAGATTTTAGAACAGAAATAATAATGATGAAAAAAATAGAATTTTTGAGTAAATTATGTACTTAATTATTTTGCTGCTGTTAAAAGGAACCTCTTTTTAAAACTTTCCAATTGCGAAAGTTCTCAAAATAAATCAGTTTGGATGCCTAAATTTTGTAATATTACTAAGGTATTTTCAGCTGCTGTATCGACGGCTAGATTTGAATTGCTGAAAAGTTATTATCTTTAAACTATAATTTTAAAGTAATAATTTTTATTAATCTTAAAAATAAATATTTTTCCAAAAAACTTGTGATCGATTACTTATGATATTGAAAACATTTTATTACCTGTCTAAAATATATTGTCAGAACTTAATAGTTTAGTTTCATGAAGCCCATCGTCTTGAGAAGGAAATTTTACATAAATGGTTTTACAAAAGTCTATCTTTTCCACCGTAAAATGAGCATAAATCTTTCCCATGCAATTTAATGTTTGACAATCCTATAAACCCTAAAGTTAAGCAAAAAGAAAAAAATATATATATCCATCTTCAATTTTTCAAAAATAACCCATAGTAGTTTAAATTATTTCATTTCATCATGCCAAGAACTGCAATAGTACGAAGCATGGAGAACATTGCTGACAAAAAGGCAAAAGTTATTTCAATCGATTGCTTTTCAGATTTATTGTTATGGTCTTTCGCGAAATAAAATGCAAATCATTCCTCTAAATTGATAACAAATGACACTTCAATTTGCGGGAGGAATATGGATTTCCTTTTCTGTTTTTCCAAACTCCTTGTTTCCACTATAGTCAGCATTATTTCTGTGTGTTTATTTTATTATAAATTGTTTATCGGTTGAAAATGGATCATGGCTTAGAAATTTCAATACATTTTCCGCTGGAATTAGTTCTGCTTCGTAAGCGATATGCTTTAAAAGTTAGAGGATTTGTACAATTGAGTGCTTTATTTTATTTTGATTTTGGGTTTAAACTGGAAATCAATTCCTCCAATTCGAAAAATCTTTCAGTGCATATTTATAAAACTATTCTTATCTAAATTTTTACTAAAATTCATACGTTTTTACTTAGAATATATTTTTAGCTGATGTAATGTTTGAACTTACATATTATTTGGGCACAAAACAAAATGGAAAAGATAGTGAATAATAATGAATTGCGTTGATGAAATGAATACAGGGTAACTTTTATTCAATCTACAAATTTTAAAATGAAATTACTCAAGAACCGTTGCAAATACCTCAACATTTTCTTTCTATTTTTATTGAAAAGAACTTTGAAAAGGAAATTAATGCATAATGTTTTAAAAGTGAAAACTTTAAGAGGCGATACAGTTGCGTAAACTGGTCACAAGGTAAACAGTTACTTGGGCAGGTTTTTCTCTTTTTGTAAAGAATCAGAAATGGATTTATTGAGGCTATTGATGTCTTTCGGCTTCTTCTTGACCACCATGGCTTTGATGTTACCCAAAGATAGAAATCGCATGCATTCATATCCAGTGAATGAAATAGCCGACATTATTCAATGTGCCTTCCAGTACATCAGAATGGTAGCTAGGGTATTGGTAAGCAAGAAATCAGGTTCAAAACAAATTGCGGATTAATTTTCTTTTCGACGTTCTTTTCATTAGAAATAATATTGTGCTATCTGCAATGATTCTAGTATTTTTTCATTTTTCAGTCATAGACCAGGCCCGACATTTAGGGTGTGCAAGGGGGGGGGGGTGAATTGCCCCCCTGACTTTGGGAAATTAATATATTGGCATCTAAGTGGGCGTGGTTTTTGTTACTTTTGGTAAATTTCACATTGTGTATGCACCCTTCCCCCCCCCCCTGGGAAAAGTCGAAATGACGTCCCTGTTGTAGGCCCATTAAAAGTCACCTTGTATTTCAGAGAAAAACATCTCGTAAATTGTTCCTTATTTTTTATTAAAATATGCTTTAAAGATATTTTTTGATCCATTTATGTATTGTCAACGTATTTAATACTATGAAGCGTAATGCCGAGTTTCATTTTGGGGGATGGAGTGCCGTTATTAACTAACATGATTGTTATTCTCAGTTTCAGTAGTGCAGAAAGAAGAAGCAGCAAACTTGGACTACGTTTTTTTTTTTTTTTTTGATTAAACACTACAGTAGCAATTGCAGAGGAGCGTAAATTGTTCAATCTCCAGTTGATCGAGCTGCCCAATTATCTGAACATATTATCGTTTTCATAGTTTGACATTGTATAGTCACGAAAAAAAAACTCTTAATTGTTCGGGGGTTACTACACGTTCTAAGAAAGAAAGAACAGTTCCATCCATTTCAATCCGTGGCCAAATATTAAAAATAAATGAATAAATATATTTCAGAAAATGCATTTATGAATAATGAAATGCTTTCTTAAATGAATAATTTTTGTTTAAAAAAATCGTATCACAAAAGAAAAAAACAATACAACTAAAAAATAATAAATGTAAAACAAATAAATAAATAAACCAAACTGCATGCACAGCTTCTTTTTAAAGATAGTAGGAGTCGGGTTTTTTTTTTTTTTTTGGGCCTGGATTTTCTACCATGGCTGCGGACACAGATTCGGAGCCCTTAAAAAAATATTCAAAAAAAAAAAAATATCAAGAGCATTTTCCAACAAAGTTTGTTAGAAGAAAATGCTCCTTTTAATTCGGCATCTACATTGGTAAATTTCCTCCTAGGCACCTATGTCAGGTTTTTTTGAACTGTTTAAAATCAAACAAAAAATTGTTCAAATAAAAAAGCGAAAAATGGAAATGATGTGTCCTTGCCGAGACCTTTCGAACAAAATAAGTTCAAATCGGACTCTTCATTCAAAAGTTATTAGGGGAAAGACAGACCGACATACACATATTTTTCTCATCTCAAAACCCTACTTTTCACTTTTTAATTATTCGATACATATTTATTAATTGTTGTATTTATTTGAAACCATTTTATGGACTTTTCTGTTTTTAAAGATGTATTAAGTCACTTTATAATGCTTTTTTTTTCGTCTTTATTTTATTTAAACGGGGAAGTAGGCTAAAAAGACAAACAAAACTTAGGTCAAACCAGGGTAATACCAAGCCTAAGTTCAACTTTAAACATATAGCAATAGATCACATGATTTGCTGTAACCCAGGCACAAAGATAAGAGAGGGAGGAGCGTTAAGCTCATTAAACCAATGAGAAATTTTGCTTGCTCAATGACAAAAAGTAAAAGCTTCAAAAATGTAAGTATCAATCATTGTAGAAAACTGAATCCCCTCGCACGATGAAGAAATATCTTACATGACTCACTAGAAACAATCTTACAGACAATAGCATGAGAAGTGTCAAGCCATGGCAAAGTGATCCAATAAGTAATATTGCTTTGTCAGTAATGAAAAGTAAGGTGTAAAACGATAGTATGAATTATTGTAGAATATGTGAATGAAAATGTAAAACAAATATAAACGGTATTTTTAACGTGTAAGGTATCCAACAATACAAGTCAAGTGCAAATAAATAAATAAATAAATAAAGATTTTTTACTTGTATAAAACTCGAGTAGGAGGTACTAAAGTGTAAGAAGGTTTCACTTGATTCTCAATATTAAAAAATAAAATATTTCAATAACATTTGCATATTAATGCTTAATCTTTTATTTATAAACAAGTTCTGAAAAATGTTTCGTTTCAATTTTTCCAATTTTGACTCCGCTTAAAATAGTTCATGCAACACAGTTCGACATTATTAACATAAATAACAGCAGCAAATCCTATTATGTCTTATTTCTCTACCGTAGGCATATCATTCTTTAATTAAGTTAGCGCACGCTATGTTTATTTACAAAAGAAAGCTACAACTTTAAATTTTCCAGTAGGATTTGCATATTCTACATGTTGAAATGTAGATTATAAGATTTACTGTTACAATTTATTTCTTCAAACTGTCATATTCTTGGAAGTCAAAGGCGAAAAGTTTGATTCTCGCATTTATTTATCTTCAAAAAAAAGTAAATAAACTTCTCTTTTTCCTAAATGATGCTTGCTTTTTTCAGGAATGAAGTTCGTTAGAATGCGAAAGGTTTTCGGAATGCATTGAAACTTTTCCTTTATTTCCCAAAGTTTCAACGAAAAAGCAAAGTCGTTAAATTTCTGTAGGTGTAAATTCATGCACGATAGAATGGCTATATTGGATTTTCACCTCCCAACGTTTTTTTTTATAAAAGTATGACTGTTTGAATGTATGAATATTTTTGCAAAAGTTTGTTCCGCAATAATCAGTTCTGTTTTCAAGTTTTGAATAAAAATCGGGAAAATGTGCGAGATTTCTGAAAGATTGAATAAGATAGACCTTGACTTCCTTATTCTAAAAAGTTTTATCGGAACACCGTAAAATTTTGTTCAGAAATGGTAGCGGATATTTGATTAAGAAAAAGTTAGAAACTTATATTTTGTCTTAGACTGGAAATCATATTTTGTTTTATGGATAATTTATGTCAGTTTTCTTGTATATTTTTACGTATCTATGATAAACTAGAAAAAAAAGGGTTTTATTGGAGACTGAAAAAATTCAAAGTAAAATTGATAATAATAATCGTGTTGAATTCATAGTTCTGGTATCTTATTCGTCTTAAAAGAATAAAAATTGTTACAAAAAGAAAGTACAAACTAATTTAGGAGCTTGGGCAAGCTAGTTAAATTGTTTTGAATTTATACGAATATTCGTATACAGACTATTTGCTGTAAGCCTTACAATTATTTTTAATACATTTGCCTACATTTATCTAATGTTACCAACGAAGAACATGAAAGATTTAATTTTATTCTTATAATTCCGAGATCATTCGCTTCAAATAAATCCGTCAGTTGTATCAGAGCTGATGTATAATTAAACTTAGTACCTGAGCAATAAGTTTTGTTTTAATGTTATATTTCAGATTTAACTTTCATTATTCGAACTTCGATGAATGTCCTTTTCGACGATACCTTTTAATTCTATACCGTAATAAATTCTTCATATTCTGCAAATTTGGAGACATAATTGCAGTATCGGAATTTTGAAATGCCCGAGTGTCCCTTTTCATTTGAAGTACGTATGTGTGAATAAATGAATTTCAGCACTCGGCAAAATTTGGAGTTCTATTCGGCGAATTGAGAGTGTCCCAGTTCCAAACATTTTCCTTCAAACTGTCCCTACCTCAAACTGCCGACCACCTTCTAGTGGTCATAGAAGTCTGACCCAGATGGCGTCGTTCCGGGCTCGAATCTGGCTAGGGTATGGATGTACTTCCTCTCTCCTGTTCTTGTCCTTTCCTTGTGTGGATGTGCTGTTGTGTTGTGCATGGATGCTCACCCTGTAAACGGGACCCTGTGGCATATGTGTGTACTGTGGAAGTCGGACTTCACAAACAATTACGGTACAGTTGGACAAGTGAAGCAGCACGCCCTAGATTGCTAGCTTATATGGCATAGGACAACAACAACCTACCTCAAACTGTAAGTCATCATTCATTGCACTTTCGTACCTCCTCACTTAACCAACTACCCTGCAATACTAGATGCCTACCGCATTTGCTTCAAAAAGTGATCCAGGCATTCTGAAGACAACGCTGCCTTGCGGCCTGCTGCTATTGATGATGGATCCCAATTGTTCGGAATAAATTTTTGGTTCGTTAATTTCTGAATTCAAATTTAGAAATCAACCAATCTGAAATTTCTCTTTCAGTTCTTTTTTTGTTTCAAAGAACTCCGATAGATGGTAGTACGTTCTAAACATTTGGCTCGCTTTTGATTTATGTTAAAAACCAGAAAGGATGGGTAGTTAATATTAAGAGGGCACTGATTTAACAAGCACCCAATAGGGCATTGATTTAACAAACACCCGTGCTCGGACAGATATATTGCAGTAGTCTCAGCTTAATGTGATTACTTTGGAATACAATAATTTTGATAAAAAATACCGGTTGATAACAATAAACGAATCATAAATTACACTGTAAAAAAATTCCGAAACGTCTCAGCTAGTTTTCGGTTAACTTTCCGGAATTTTTTGGGTTTCCAAACCATTTTTTTCGCTCTTTAGCCTTCAGAACAATCACGGTTTGTTTAAAACTACTGAGCCTCTAATGAGAGATGAGTGCTATTTTAGGGTTTCGCTAGAGTTTCCGGAAAATTGGCACTTCCCAATTTGGCTGCAGTTCCGTATTTGCTTTGGAAACATTTGCTAACATTTTTAAGAGCCTTCCTGAAGAATCGGGATGTTGGCAAGCCCCAACTAAAAGCATCTCTAATTCTTCAAACAATGTTTTAGATTCATTCCATAAATATCACCTGCTTTAGTGAGCTAATTTTTGAACAGTTCAGGGAGATTTCAGATGAATTTCGGGAAGATTACTGATTCTTAACGGGAAACTGTCTTCCTTTCTAGCAGATATTTTGATGGCAGAATTCAAGTTCATCAACTGCCTTTTTTGTTCCTTATTAACGCCTTGTTTTTTTTTTTTTTTTTTTTTTTTTTTTTTTTTTTTTTTTTTTTTTTTTTTTTTTTTTTTTTGCAGTGGAGTAACATTTAATAATTTAAGCACACTTACTGAATCTTAAAACATAATGAACACAGTCATCTTGTACTTATAAATGTCAAATTTGCCTTTATAAATAGAAGAGGTTTGCATGCATTAAAAAACATCAATGGTTTATTGTGTCTAATACTTCCAGTTGATAAAATATAAATGGATTGTGTAATCAATGCTTTTTGCGCCATTGCAAACGCGATGTATTCCCACATTCAAATACTTTCAATGCCTCATTTCCAAATTTATTCAAACTCAAAACCCTCCAGTAACGAGCTTAACTCTCGACTGATTTACTTTACTTTACCACTGCCTAATTAAATTGGGTGTGATTTAAAACTTTAAAAATATACTTTCAGTGATTGACCATATCTCTTTACGTTGCATTTAAAAAAAATCATATTTTGCAATCACAAAAAAAAAAAAAAAAAAAAAAAAAAAACAGAAAATGTTTCTTCAAAAAACCTAACCAAATGATTGATTATTACTTTGTCCAAAAAAAGGGGGAAAATAGAAAAGGAAAATAGTCGAAAAAGCATGGAAGAAAAACAATGCTTAATTAAATATACTACAGTCTAAACTTGATACAAAACTATGATGCGTATGTACAGGTATGCAAAAAGTATTAAAAATTTTGTTTATTTTTCAGTTTTTGTTTATGCAAAAATGTAATTATGTTCTGTATGTTTCAACTTAAAGCAAATGTATATTGCCATATTCTAATTAAAAATGTACCTATTATTTGTTTTATAAGACATTTTTTTGCTAAACTTATGATGTAATTGTAACTACAGTGTTACGATCTTGCTTTAAATAGAAATTGAGTGGAGAAAAAAGATATCTCGTAAGCATAAATATAATTACAATTTGAAGCGAGATTTTAACATACGATACTAAGAACAAATAACTCATTACGCATTTCTTAGTTATATGTTTTTTATTTTCAAGAAGCCCTACCAGTGTAAATAGTATGTTAATAAAGAAGCTGAGTCATGTATTATGTTTATTATAAATATGTACATTTTAAAACAAGGTTTTTAATATCCAAAGGAAAATATTGTAATGCGGAACTAAATATAAATGCAAGGTAATCAATTTGTATTAAGCTAAGCATGAAGGCGCATTTCATTAAAAAAAATGTTATAAGCTTACTGTAAAGAGACATGCCGATTTAAAAATTTTATAAGCCTCGGAATAGAATCGCTAGTTAGTAATTCCAGTTCCTGACGTCATAGATGACGTAAAATGATGCATATTTCATAGGTCAAAAGTCAGACTAAATGTAAAAGAGAGAAAACGTAGACACATCATTTTGATTTCAAATTGCTCGTAAAGAAGTTATAAATTCTTTTGAAGTGCGCATAATTCGGAATATTTTGCGTCTAAAAATGCCTTTGATGTTACCAAAGGCAAAATAAAGACCAGAGTCATTCTTGCCTAAAAGAGATCATTTTTTTCAAAGCAAGGAATCTAATCAGAGGGCTTTTTATTCTTCGTTCGAGGTTTATAATTTTCCATGAATGATATTATTTCAATATAGTTTTAGGGCCTCGCTATAAGTTTATTTTCTGAAAAGAAAATAAAGATTCACTTTTTTGACAATGTACTAATAAATATATTTCTTGAAGGCTTTGTGTAATTTTGTTGTGTATAGGATTATAGTTGTTTTTTCTTTCATAAAAATAAAAATGTTTCGAAAATTACATTTTATGTGAGCTTGGTAATAAATTACGTACTGTATAGTAATTGCAGGCCCGTCATTTAGGGGGGAAAGGGGGTCAATTGCCCCCCCCCCGGCTTTAAGAAATCAATGCATTTACAAAAAGTGGGCGTGGTTTTGCTGTTTTCCGATGAAATTGCATTGTGTTTTCACCTTTTGCCCCCCCCCCCCCACCGGAAAAACTTGAAACGACATCCCTGAGTAATTGTAATGCATTGCTAGTATTAGAAATTTAGCATTCAAAGTACAGATTATCATTCTTTGTCCACCGTTTTAAGCCATATGTTACTTAGGCGATATCAAGGCGATAATAAAATTTCATTAAAAGTCTTTGATGATAATAATGTATAACCCTCTCAAAAATTATAGTAATGTTGCAATAACCAGATTGGTTGCAGTCAAAAGTTGTCGAATGCCATATTGGCCTACCCATTTTACCTATACCGTATGTATTTTACGTTGTCCACGAGCTATCTCCTTCCTCTAAACCATAAAACAAAAGTTGTGGTTACTCCTTTCTAATACGTCCACAATACATATCTCGCACAGATGTTAAATGCTATTTCGTGATAAACGTGCATGTGTTTGCATTGGTTATAATCCGGGTTTCACACACATGCGCGCTCTCTAACAGTGGGTCTTGCAATTCACATACGCCAAATTCTGAACCCCCCCCCCCTGATTTACCCTATGATGGTCTAAGGATTTAGATATAAAGATAATCAAACTAAATATTTGGAAAAGAAAAACGTTACTGTTGGAGATATGTCTTTCTTGTTTGGACCCGCAGTCAAAAAAGTAATTATTTAAGAGAAACAAAATTAGTAGTCAAAAGCAGCCTAAGTTTTATTTTCTTTGCAAAATACGTCTTTCTTATAAGAAGGTACCATAACCAAAAATTTGTTATTCAAAGAAACTAAAGTAAAATGAAGATAAAGATTCAACTATATTTAACTTCTTTCTTGTTTACTATAATCATACACTGCAAAAAATGAACTGTTGTTTTCACTGTATAATTCTGGCAGCCGAGGTTTCAATTTAAAACTGTAAAATGCACAGTAATAAACTGCAAAACTAACAATTTTGCAGTTTCTTACCTTAAAGTAAGAAATTTGCCGTAAAATTTAGCTGCATTATACTGTGAAAACAACAGTATCATACTGCCAGCAGAGGTTCTAGTTTAAAACTGTAAAATGCACGATAAAAAACTGTTAATTAGCAGTTTTACAGTTGATAACTGTAAAATTAGCAATTTTACAGTTTAATACTGTAAAGTTAGCAATTATGCAGTTTATTACTGTATAATTAGCAATTTTTACAGTTGATTACTATGAAATTAGCTGAATTGTACTGTAAAAACAAAATTCACTTTTGGTGTGTAGCATTAAAAAAACACGACTTATTTAGATAGAATATTATTTCAATATGAATAGAATATTAACTGTACGTGAGAAACACATAAAGTTGAGCAAAGTTCTCCATTTAGCTGGATTTATTCCAGTGGTGATCTTGCTTCTGCCTCACTTACCCTGGGCATCTTTGCTTTCTCCGCTCTGGGCGCCTTAATGACTAAATGCAACGATTCAGTCATTCGTGGCTTAATGATGTGTGTACCGGGCTTACGATGGGGATTATCGATAAATGTTTTCAGAAATGCTCCCGATCTGGAAAATGGTTTATCCAAAAAATTTTTTCAATGCTGAAATCATTTCACTGATGTGCTTTGGGAATAAGGAATCAAAGTGTGGTAATTTGATTTTTTTTTTCACAGAAAAAGAAAATAAAGTCTTATTGTTTACAGTTAAAATGGTCTAAAACAAATAGTTTTCTGAAAAACAAAATCACATGTTGTTGAAGAGCATTAAAAACAGAGTTCTCCGAAGCGGGCCCGGCACGAAAAAACCCACCTGTGTTTTTAGGGCCGGTGGACCAGGTGGTTTTTTCGGGCCCCGAAAAAACCACCTGGAACTGCCCCATTTGAAAAAACCCACTATATCGGTAAAATGGGTTTTTTCAAAGATTTTATTGCGAATTAAAAACATTTATTTCAGAAACAAACTAAACTTTACGAATATTTTGATCCATAATAAGCTTAGAAATTGGCATTGATTAATTTAGCTGTGGTATTTAGTTTGTTATTTATCCTTGGTCAATACCTGGTCCAGAAATTGCCATTATACTTTAAAATCAGTTTAAAAGGTGTTAGAAATAAAACTGCACGCGAATTTCACTTTTTTTTAAATTCTTAAAAGATCAAAAAAGCAATAATTATTTCAACCTATAAGCTCAATTCAGTAACGATTTAAAATATTATATCAATTCAAAATATTCAATATTATAGTGCTTTTTCTAAATTTGTCGAAGATTTTTTAGGAGGTCACAGTGACCTCTCTTCGCGGCTCCCCTGATGCCATGAAATGTAATAGTAGGTGTATACTGTTCGAATAGAGAATGAAGTTAAAATGATTCTTGAAAAATATAGAAAAAGCCCGGGTTTTTGATCAAAAGCCCAAGTGGGCTAGGCTTTTTCAAAAAACCCGGGTTTTTTCAAATCCTAATTGAAAAGAAAAAATGCTCTCAATTAAAGACATATTAAAAATCTTTCTTTTTCTAGCGAAAAAACTAGATTCTGATAAATTTATAGTACAGCAAACTGCTGCAAGATTAATATTAGATTGACGTGTAACAGAAAAAATGTAACTGACTGAAGTATGGCAGGTTGACGACAGATTATTTATTTTATCACTATTTGTGGGGCGATGGTCAATTGGTCATATGGGCAAGGTTAGATGCTGTGTAGAAAAATACCTTTGCTCTTAGTTCGGTTTTTATGTTTTGTTAGAAGGATTTCTTACATTTGAAGGGATTACTGAAAAAATGATTAAAATGTACTTTTGGAAAACATCTTTGTTTTGTGTTTTATTCCTGCATTTTAATATACATTAATGTGTGTAATTTTACCTTATGTAAGATTTGGAAACCAACATAATTTTCTCAAAAAATATTTATAGAACATTAATTAAGTTGAAAAATTTTCATTTTATTACTACGGACACTTACGTATTCGTTACTTTTAAAGATGGGACTGTCGCCGTTCTTTCAATGAGCTCATCATTTTCTTCAGTAACTCTATTTGCATTACTACTATCTTTGATTTATATAACTACCGCCCTAGACTACTGTTACATTATTACTGTCCTTATTTTATGTAATATTTAATACTAGTGAAATTTTAATATCGACAATTCTTGTCCTTCTGTTTCGCATGGCGTTAACACAATAAATGTAGAGCCTTTAAAACGTAATATAAATAATACTATTCATTAAAAATACAAAACGAAACAATTCATCCCGGTAAAGACATAATGCTTATTACTAAATGTTGTGCCTATAAAGTCAGGAATACTAAAAGAAACCTGCTGATGAATGATTCGTATGTCAGGTGGCTCCAGTCCGACTCTCAGAGACAAGCTAAAACTCTCAATCAACGTCAACCCTGGTTGAGGTCCAGGGAGATACTAAGTTTGAGTAGGAAGGGGATCAAAATGTCCATTGGTCTTCTTACCGAACACTGTTCTCTTAATAGGCACCTCAACTTACTAGGTGTTACTAATGGCCCAGCTTGTAGAGGCTGCCTAGAGGCAGATGAAAGATCAAAACACGTACTGTGTGATTGGATTTTCATTCTGCTCACAGATTTGAACATTAGGGGTACCATTGTCTAGATCCCTACAAATTGTTTATCTTACCTGTTAGACATCTGATAAAGTTCGTTTCAGCTATCGGGCTCTATTAAGGGCCCCAACGAGGATAGTACAATATACCTGTGTCAGCAGTGCTTGCGCTCTCTTAAGGGGGCCCCGGCTCACTTCATTAGTTCATTCAAATTTCGTGACTTTGAGTTGTAACAAATATTTCTGTACTTAACTGGTTGAAGAATTCCATGTATAAGAAATGGCCTTCTGGTGCTCAACTTTAAACACAAATTTAAATATTGTTTAACCAAAAGATAGAAATGTATTCTACAAAGTTTATTAACTACGATAACGATGTAAATGTATGTCTTAATGATTTAATTTCTCCATAATTTCAATATTTTCCCACTTATGCTTGCTTTAGCGTACAAACTGCTACTGTTGTAAATGACCGTTAACAGCACAATAAACTCATATTATTGTTAAATTACGCCAGAAATTTCGAAAGCATCAAAGTCTTTTGCTTGTCACGTTTTAATGAGATATCACTTTAAACTATCCAGTTTAATTAAATTAGCCAAACCTAAGTTTCACCTTTTTAAGGGGCAAATTCTTTGCGTCTGCTGATTTCGAATTAAGAAACTTCTCCTTTAAAAGCTTTTGAATCTTAATGTTACGTTACAAAGAATTAAACTTCCAAATCTCTTTCGTAAGAGTACACGTTTTTGATGTTTTATGCAACGTCCGCCATTAATGCTACTGAAGAGCTTGGAGATTTTTAGCTTATCTAGTTAAAGAAAGGCTTCCATCCGTTCCATGTTTTCGTCTTTGAGTAGGAAGACTTCCCCATCTCTAGTGAGCGTCATGTCATTCTTCTTTGGTATTCTTCTTTGTCGTTTCCTCTTCGTCTTTGAAGTTTTGAAACAACTTGCAAATGCTTCATTTTCATTAAAGATTCCTTTGTTCTTTACGTCTGGAGATTTTGCTTGAAATTTAGCGTGAGAAAGAAATCCCGATGGCATTCAGACGTTTTGTCTGGCATAACTCAACTTCATTCCACACGTTAGGTGCGTTAATATCTACTGCACTGTTATTTTTACAGTATATCACAGTTAATTTTACAGTTATAAACTGTAAAACTGCAAATTTTACAGTTTATTACCATTCCATTTTTTTCAAACTGGAACCTCTGCTGCCCGTATTATACTATTGTTTTTACATCATAATACAGCAAATTTTGTCGTAAAATACTAAAATTGAGGTGATAAGCTGCAAAGTTTCTGCTCTACACTAATAAACAGTAAAATTGTTTATTTTAGTTTCTTGCTGTGCATTTTACAGTATTAAACTGAAACCTCTGCTGCCAATATTATACTGCAAAAACAACACTTTATTTTTTGCAGTCTAGGTAAAAATTATGGTACGTGCTGAATGGGGTAGAATGAGACAAGCCATAATGAAAAGTTTAAGAAGCAGCAAAAAACTCAGTTGCTGTTGTTTTTACCGCCAAAATCTGTTTGTATTTTTTTAAGAGGGTGAAGCTCGGAATATCTGTTTCTACCAACATACGTAGAATAAGCAATTAAACATCTGAACCGCAAAACATGAGCTGTTGTTTTTACAGTAAAATACTGGAAGCCGAGGTTCCAATTTAAAACTAAAATGAACAGTAATAGTCTGTGGAGTTAGCGACAAAAACAGCCGAAATATTTCACTTCCGGATACCAGTGTGAAATTTGGTACAGAGCTTAGGTACATATATAAGAACAAAAAACCGCCGGGAGACACTTGATCAGGGGTCATGAACTCCCGTTATGACGTCATCAAGATGGCCGCTTTTACAGGTAATACGTTCGTTTAATTGCTTAAAACTCCATCATAGATTAAAATATTGCAAAACTCAAATGTATCATCTGAAAGCTCTTTAAAAGAGCTATTTAGAAAGATTTAATTTTTCTTTCTGAGGTCAAGGGCCCACCTGTACTGACGTCATCAAAATGGCCGCTTTTACAGGTAAATACGTTTGTTTAACTCCCCCTAAAACTCCATCATATATTTAAATATTGCAAAACTCAACTATATCATCTAAAAGCGCTTTAAAAGAGCTATCTAGAAAGATTTAATTTTTCTTTCTGAGGTCAAGGGCTCACCCGTGATGACGTCATCAAAATGGCTGCTTTTACAAGTAAATACGTTCGTTTAACTGCTTAAAACTCCATCATAGATTCAAATATTGCAAAACTCAAGTATATCATCTGAAAGCTCTTTAAAAGAGCTATTTAGAAAGATTTACTTTTTCTTTCTGAGGTCAAGGTCCCACCTGTACTGACGTCATCAAAATGGCCGCTTTTACAGGTAAATACGTTTGTTTAACTCCCCCTAAAACTCCATCATAGATTCAAATATTGCAAAACTCAAATATATCATCTAAAAGCTCTTTAAAAGAGCTATCTAGAAAGATTTAATTTTTCTTTCTAAGGTCAAGGGCCCACCTGTGATGACGTCATGTGAGGCCATTTTGATGACGTCATTACAGGTGGGACCTTGACCTCAGAAAGAAAAATTAAATCTTTCTAAATAGCTCTTTTAAAGAGCTTTCAGATGATATATTTGAGTTTTGCAATAATTGAATCTATGATGGAGTTTTAGGGGGAGTTAAACAAACGTATTTACCTGTAAAAGCGGCCATTTTGATGACGTCATCACAGGTGGGCCCTTAAAATTAGAAAGAAAAATTAAATCTTTCTAGATAGCTCTTTTAAAGAGCTTTTAGATGATATATTTGAGTTTTGCAATATTTGAATCTATGATGGAGTTTTAGGGGGAGTTAAACAAACGTAATTACCTGTAAAAGCGGCCATTTTGATGACGTCATCACAGGTGGGCCCTTGACCTTAGAAAGAAAAATTAAATCTTTCTAAATAGCTCTTTTAAAGAGCTTTCAGATGATATATTTGAGTTTTGTAATATTTGAATCTATGATGGAGTTTTAGGGGGAGTTAAACGAACGTATTTACCTGTAAAAGCGGCCATTTTGATGACGTCATCACAGGTGGGCCCTTAAAATTAGAAAGAAAAATTAAATCTTTCTAGATAGCTCTTTTAAAGAGCTTTTAGATGATATATTTGAGTTTTGCAATATTTGAATCTATGATGGAGTTTTAGGGGGAGTTAAACAAACGTATTTACCTGTAAAAGCGGCCATTTTGATGACGTCATCACAGGTGGGCCCTTGACCTTAGAAAGAAAAAATAAATCTTTCTAAATAGCTCTTTTAAAGAGTTTTCAGATGATGTATTTGAGTTTTGCAATATTTGAATCTATGATGGAGTTTTAAGCAGTTAAACGAACGTATTTACCTGCAAAAGCGACCATTTTGATGACGTCATCACAGGTGAACCCTTGACCTCAGAAAGAAAAATTATATCTTTATAAATAGATCTTTTAAAGCGCTTTCATATGATATAGTTGAGTTTTGAAATATTTAAATATATGATGGAGTTTTAGGGGGAGTTAAACAAACGTATTTACCGGTAAAAGCGGCCATTTTGATGACGTCATTACAGGTGGGCCCTTGACCTCAGAAAGAAAAATTAATTTTTTCTAAATAGCCCTTTTAAAGGGCTTTCAGATGATACGTTTTAGTTTTGCAATATTTGAATCTATGATGGAGTTTTAAGGGGAGTTAAACAAACGTAGTTACCTGTAAAAGCGGCCATTTTGATGACGTCATCACAGGTGGGCCTTTGACCTTAGAAAGAAAAATTAAATCTTTTTAAATAGCTCTTTTAAAGAGCTTTCAGATGATATATTTGAGTTTTGCAATATTTGAATCTATGATGGAGTTTTAGGGGGAGTTAAACAAACGTATTTACCTGTAAAAGCGGCCATTTTGATGACGTCATTACAGGTGAGAACTCTACCTCAGAAAGAAAAATTAAATCTTTCTAAATAGCTCTTTTAAAGTGCTTTCAGATGATATATTTGGGTTTTGCAATATTTCAATCAATGATGGAGTTTTAAGCAGTTAAACGAACGTATTTACCTGTAAAAGCGGCCATTTTGATGACGTCATCACGGAATGACCTTGACCTCCGATCAAGTGTCTCCCGGCGTTTTTTTATCCTCCTATGTGAATTTAAGCCCCACATAAAATTTCAGACTGGTATCCGGAAATGAAATATGTTTGCACTAACTCCACGGACTATAATAAACTAAAACTAGCAATTTTGCAGTTTCTTACTGTAAAGTTTGCAATTTTGCAGTTTATTGCCGCAAAATTTAGCTGTGTTATACTGTAAACACAGCAGTATAATACTGGCAGCATAGGTTTCAGTTTAAAACTATAAAATGCACGTTAATAAACTAAAATTAGCAAATTTTTACAGTTTATTACTATAAAATTGGATGTATTATACTGTAAAATCCACATTAATTCTTCAACGTGAATAAGCCACGTTTTTACTTTCTTCTATATCTAATATATAGAAGAAAGTATTGGTTTCGTGAAAATTTTCGAATGTCGAATTTTGACGGATTTGCACGTTTTGAGGTGCGCTGAGTCCATTTCGACCATTTTTAGAAAATGTCTGTCTGTCTGTCTGTCTGTGTGTGTGTGAGTCTGTATGTGTGTGACCAGTTTTTGTGGCCGCGCTAGAGCAAAAACTACTGAATGAAATCGAACAAAAATTTTTTCACATATGTACCACCATGTGAACTGGTGCACCTGACTTTTTTTAGCGAATTCCTCCAAGGGGGGTGGAGCAATCGCACGTGTTCTGCGCGGGGGTGATTGCTATATCTCAGGAAGTAACTGGCGGAATCAAACGAAAATTGGTCCATAGATAGACCCTACTGAGTACAGGTGCTGATTCAATTTGTTTGTCAATATCTCCAAGGGGGGTGGAGCAATCGCACGTGTTCTGCGCAGGGGTGATTGCTATATCTCAGGAAGTAACCGGCGGAATCAAACGAAAATTGGTCCATAGGTAGACCCTACTGAGTACAGGTGCTGATTCAATTTGTTTGTCAATATCTTGAAGGGGGGTGGAGCAATCGCACGTGTTCTGCGCGGGGGTGACTGCTATATCTCAGGAAGTAACCGGCGGAATCAAACGAAAATTAGTCCATAGGTAGACCCTATTGAGTACAGGTGCTGATTCAATTTGTGTGTCAATATCTCAAAGGGGGGTGGAGCAATCAAAAGTGCTTATTTTGTCACTGCACCTACTGTATCTCGGGAAATATTGCTGCGATTTGAATGAAATTTGGAATAACACTAACCCAATATGGAAGCAAGCATCGATTAAATTTTGGCGCCAATCGCCCCAGGGGGAGGGTGGGGTGATTTTTGCGCTTAGTCAACAATGCGAAAAATTACTTCATTAAAAAATCGCTTTCACGCTATTTAATTATCAAAACAGCTGAAAACTTTCAATGATTTGAAATTTTTAACTGTTGCCAATTTCTTTTTACTAACAAATAAAATGTTTGCAATTAATCTAAACAAGGCTTTTGCAATGATTTCCAATTTCGTTCATTGATTCTGCATTTGCAGGGTTATTACGATAATTGGGAAATTGGAGCTGTTTCCAATTATTCGGGCGAGTACGTATTTTATTTTGTAACTGGAATTCATAAGATAGATATAGAAGAAAGTTTCGTGACGGCCACGACAGCTAGTTTAAAAATATAATGAACTAATATGAAAGTTAAACAAAAAATAAAGAATACGAAAATGGTATGCCCTTATTTGATCTTTGAGCTTCCTGAAAGGGTTATTTTAGACAGGTCTATAACATATTTTATATGATTCAAGTACTGAAAAAGTATATTTATGTATATATTTTTAATTGAACAATATCAACTTTCAGTTTATACTTAAAATCGAACAAAACCAAAATAAATTCGAATTGCCGATTACAGCCACCTTCTTCATAGCTTCTTCAGAGAACGTTAGAGCTTGGTGCCAAATTTTATTCGAGTGCGTTGAATTGTATGGTATAATATAACGCTCGTGTATACACCGCAAAAAAAACGAATGTTTGGCTCACGTTTTGTTTAGCTATTACAATTCAAAATTATTGTTAATTTAAAAATAAAACATTTTGAGAACTTTGCCAATTTGATCAGGATCAATCGGAGATTCAGATAAACGGGGGCCGGATAAACGATGCTATACTGCATATACTTAGTTTTCTCATCGCATTTATTGTGCTACTCATTATTTAAGAAATCGATATTGTTGACTCTTCCACTGAGTGTCAGAAATGCTGAGGTACTCATATCATTCATTTAATAAAGAAATACCAGAATAAGACTCTTTAATCTACGGAAACAACAACAACTACTTTATTTCAATGTAAACAAGAAGTTCTGTCAAGAACTAAACGAGCCTACTTTCCCGTACATCGACATCGGCATTCTAGCATCTGATCATTATTCTCTTGATTATCTAAGACTAAAAATTATGTCAAACATACCTTTTTAGCACTTGAAGCTGATTTCTAAAAGCAAAATATACCCCTCTCATCAGATGAAATAGACACATAAAAAGTAAATAAATGAATAAATAAAGTTTTGTCGCACCTTTTAAAGAATGTAACTGTTACAGTTCTTCCGTAGAAAAATTACTCAATTGTTTTCAAAAAAAAATTAAAAGTACAAAGTACATCAAAACACATTTTATCAAAGAAAGAAAAAAAAAAGAAAAAAAGAAGAAAAAAAAAAACTCGTCCGTTGATAAAATGTCTCGAATTTCACTTTTAATCCGTTGCCAGTTGTTAAATATAAATAAAGAATAAAATGCCCTCGTGAATGAAACATTTTTGTTACAAAAAAAATCGTCTGCCAAAAAAAATAATAATAATAATAATAATAAATTCAATAAAACAAATGAATAAATAAACAAAAAATTGTCTGCACAGTCAGTCATTTTTTTTCGGACTGTTTACTCAAAAGTTATTAGGGGTGACAGCTTGCTTGAGCGGTTCAATGTTGAACGAAAAATTGTTCAAATCGGAAATGTAAATACGGGAATGAAGTATCCTTGAAAAGTTCTTTCCAACAAAAAAAAGTTTGTTCAAATCGGACTGTTCATTAAAAAGTTAGTATCGCGGGACCGGTTATTTGAACGGCTCAAAGTTGAACCAAAAATTGTTCAAATCGAAAAATCAAATATGGGAATGAGCTGTACTCGCCGAGATCTTTCCAACAAAAAAAAGTTTGTCCAAATCGGAATGTTCATTCAAAAGTTATTAGGGGGGGACAGACAGACAGACAGACCGACCGACCGACCGACGCACAAATTCCCCATCTCAATACCCTACTTTCAAATTTTTAATTTTTCGATATTCATTTCACCTTTTTATTTTTTTAACTTGGCATTATTTTTCGGACTTGGCGATATTTTTTTTAACTTGGCGATATTTTTTGGACTTGGCGATATTTTTTAGATGCATTAAGCCACTTTTAATTTTTTTTCGTCTTGCTTTTATTTTTAACGGGAAAGTAGGCTAAAAATCAGTACAATTATTTTATTCAATGTAAATTATGACATATGTAAATTTTCGACCCAATTCTAGACCATATAATATCAAACAAAAAATAATCACCAAACAAGTTTTTTCCAGCTAAATATTGATACAAAATAAATGATCAATAAAACTGTATCCGTACGGTAACACTGTAACAAAATGTATCTTACTTTTTTTTTATTATTATTACTTTTTTTTGAGATTGCCCAAAAGAAGATACAGCAGATATTAATTTTAGTAAGTTAGGCAACTTTAATTTAGCATTAAATACAAGGAAAATAAAGCTAGTGAGAGACAGAAAATTTTCGAAATGTTTGTCACTTCGCAAGTGAAAGATTTAGTACAGGCAAATGCTTAAAAAGCATAATCTAACGTGAAAGAGGAATTTTGAATTGATGTGCTTAGATGTAACCTAATCTTCCGGAGAAAAGAATCTGAAGTTTGAGATCCCAAACCTTTCCAAATGATTTCACAACGAAGAGTTTCAACCTCACGTACTCTAAATCTTAATTTCTAGCGTGAAAAATAACACTTTTACTATAATTAGCCATTCACGTAACGCCTGCTAATTTAATTAAATACTTCCTCTCCACGTTCTTTGCATTCCAAGAGTCAAGACGTTGTTTCAGTCACTGAAAATTCTCTTTGAATTATTTCTTCCTTATCTTGACTTTCGTCGAGGTGTAAATTTTAGAAATCCTCTAGATTTTATCAATTTGATCTTAATGAAAAGGTTAATGGATCATAAAGTCGAATTTATGATGGATATTCTAATTTAGTGGTTTTGCTCAACATCTTAATACTATTACAAAGTTTGTTTTTAAATGTGACATATACTCAGAATATTTTTCATGAATTCTTTAAAATATTTCTCAAAGTGATTTTAAAGACAGATCATTAAGCGTTAATGCAACTGCATATAATTTACATTTTCTATTTACAGAATGAATAAACATCTTTATACTTCTCTTTACTTTTATTGCTTATCATGTATCGCTGCAGTGGCGCAGTGAGGGTAAAGAAAGATCCATCTCCACCCCCAGAGCCCTTCGTTATATTAAAAAAAATGCCTTCATGTAATTATTGTACCCAAGTGAATGTTACTTAACGCTAAAAACGTATAAAAGGTGTGAAAACAATTTTTAGGACTTAATCTTCATTAAACTCAGTTGTATTAAAAAAAAAAAAAAAAAAAAAAACATTATAAGAGCAACACAATGAGTGCTGATTTGTGAGGGGTAAAAGTTTAACTCTTCCTAGTTTGTTAACGACGTAAGTTGCTACATAACGTCATTTTACTGCATTTTCATAAGCACAAGTTGAGAGAGAAAAAAAATTTATTTTAGTTTTATGTACGTTTTCTGATTGAACCTAATGCTAATAATACAGAATGTTTCAGAAAATGTTGTGACAACTTCAGGAGATGACATTAAATGTCGCCCATAAGGGATGTCCCACTTTGAGGGGGAGGGGTGTACGGGAAACGGGAGTTTGTGCTGAGGGGGAGGGGAGAACAGATTGACCTATCCGACATTTTGTCACCAGAATCAGGCGCGTCATTTCAAGTTTTTCTAGGGGGGGGGTCAAAGTGTGCAAACACAATGCAAGTTTGTCGGAAAGTAACAAAAGCCATGTCCATTTATATGTTAATAAATTTATCAGAGCGGGGGGGGGGGCAATTGATCCCCTCCTGACCCCTTAAATGACGGGCCTGTCCAAAACCATCCTTGTTCCAAGCATTTTAAAGTACATTATTATCGTAATGTCGCCTTCTCAGAGCAACAATAGACGTCCTACAACTTTTTAAAGAAAAATTGATGTCTTACTGTTGCTCAGAGACGAAGATATTACCTTTCAAAATGTTGCTCATCTGTTATGAATAGTGATTTTCAGGATCGTTAAACATTTGGATCAACAGATACGGATTATTATATTGCAAAAAAAAAACTGTTGTTTTTACAGTATAATACTAGCAACAAAAGTTCCAGTTTAATACAGTAAAAGCACAAAACTGTAAAACTAGTAATTATACAGTTTATTATTGTAAAACTAGCAATTTCATCAATTAAACTAGCTGTATTATACTGTGAAAACAAAAGTATAATACGGCAGCCGAGGTTCAAGTTTAAAACTAAAATTCATTGTAATAAACTGTGAAACTAAAAATTTTACAGTTTACTACTGTAAACTAGCAGTTTTACAGTTTACTACTGTAAAATTAGAAATTTTTCATTTTCTTACTGTAAAATTATCTGTATTATACTGTGAAAAAATCTATTTTTACAGTGTAGTGTCTAGATCCGCTGATACGTTTACAGATCGCAAATTCTTTTTTTTCTACTCAACTCCGTATTCGATAAATGTCCCCCCCCCCCTCTTTCTCTTGTTTTGCCTATGGCGTAGCCATAAAAATAGACGAAGATACGGTTTGCGTTATTCCTTTCCCATATTTGATCGGGTGTGTTATTCTTGACTGAAGGTAGATTCTTCAGTGACTTTCAGATTCTTAAAAAATATGAAACCGAAGTTACTGACAGTTTTAGAAACTGAAGTAAGTCCTACAACAGCTGCAGCTTTTACAAAAATTTGGTGTTGTTTTCACACTATAATGCAGCTAATTTTACAGTAATTTTACCGTAACAAACTGTAAAATTGTTAATTTTACAGTAGTAACCTGTAAAATTGCTAGTAAACTGTAAAACGGCTAGCTTTATAGTTTACTAGCAGAACCCGGCAGACGTTGTTCTGCCTAGATGTATATATCGCCTCCACATGGTGTTTTGGGTGTAAAAATCTTTAAAGCGTTGTTGAAAATAGGCATGAAAGATTTTAAAAATTCTAAATCAAGCAAAGTTGAAGTTACGCACTGAACACTCTACAAATAGGCCACCAATTAGTTTTATAAAAATTAAAAAAATACCGAACAATGAAAACTTTATTAACCGAAACTTTACACATAATTAGATTTTAGATAGGAATTTTATTTACACATCAAGACGAAGAAGCTCTCCACAAATCGTGTAAAAGAGATCTTCGTTTTGAAAATAAAATTTAGAGACACATAAAATGTATAATGTGACAGGACCATGAATAGCTCTTTTAAATTAATTAAAAAGGAGAGAGAGTGCAATGAATAGTAATAAAATGAAATCGACATATTTACAATAGAATGTGACTGGACCACAAATAGCTACTTTAAAGTTATAAAAAAAGCACGGTGAATAAAAATAAAGAGAAATGTACACATTTACAATTACGTTGCAAAAATGCACTGGACAGTCCAAAAGGTAAACCATCAATCGCTCTTCTAAATTCAAAAAAAAAAGCACGGTGAACAATAACAATGAGTAATTTACACATTTACAATTACGTTCTAAAAATGCACTGGACATTCCAAAAAAGTAGACCTTCAATTGCTCCTTTTAAAAAAAGAAAAAAAAAAAACCCCACGGTGAACAGTAATAAAGAGAAATATACATATTTACAAAAGTAGACCATCAATTGTTCCTTTAAATTAAAAAAAAAAAAAAAAGCACGCTGAACAACAATAAAGAAAAATTTACGTATGTACAATTACGTTGTAAAAATGCACTGATCAATCCAAAAAAAATAGATCATTAATTGCTCCTTTTATTTAAAAAAAAAGAGAAAAAAAGCACGGTGAACAATTAAAAAAAAATGTACATATGTACAATTACGTTGTAAAAATGCACAGATCAATCCAAAAAAGTAGACCATCAATTGCTTCCTTAAGTTCAGAAAAAAAGCATGGTGAACAAAAAAAAAAAAAAAAAAAATCACAGATGTACAGTTACGTTGTAAAAATGCACTGATCAATTCAAAAAAGTAGACCGTCAACTGCTCCCTTAAATGAAAAAAAGAAAAAAAAAAAAAAAAACGGTGAACAATAATAAAGAAAAATTTACGCATGAACAATTACGCTGTAAAAATGTACTGATCAATTACTTTTTGGCAATCTGAAATCAATTTGAATATTATATTTGGCGCTAAATGTACACCATTCCGTAAGGCGTTAAAATAATTTCCAACATTGCGGTATATCATAGCAAATAGTATGGGCATGAAAACGAACTATTGATTGGATGTTTGGCGAGAAAATATAGTAACATACTTTGATAAAGAACAAAATAGTGCTCGTTTGGAAAATAATGCATGACATCTAAGCATCTACAAATCTAAAGGAGTTCAAAATATGAAACTGAATCTCATTTGTTTTTAAAAAAAGATTAATCTGTTAATCAAATATCTTTTTTATCCTTTGTACTTCAGACAGTTATTGGAAAACTTCCATTATTGAGGGCTCTTGGCGCGATTTAAAAGATCGACAAATTTACGGTAGCAAGCAATTCCAACTATCTGCCAGAGAGTTGAGTTGATACACTAAATACTCGATTGGATTGATGAAAGCCTTCGAAAATGGAGTTTTAAATTGAAATTACAGAGACAGAATCAGGTCTAAAATTGAGATAAAAAAATAACTACTCATCGGATTTTGTTGAAACTGGTCTCTAAACCTTCCCAGTACCAAAAGGAACAAACGGTGAAACTTTCAGCCAAATCTCCCGGGTAGTTTCTGAGATCTTAGGGAACACACACACATATATACACATATACACATTTACCAACATTCATTTTTATATATATAGATTACAGTACATTTTACAGTTTTAAACTGGAACCTCTGCGTTCAGTATTATACTGCTATTTTTACAGTATAATACAGCTAATTTTATAGTAAAACTGCTAATTTTACTGTATTAAGCTGTAAAATAGCTAGTTTTACTGCTTATCGCTGTGATTTTACAGTTTTAAACTCTAAGCTCTGCTCTGCTAGTATTATACTGTAAAAGCAGCAGCTTTTTTTTAAGTACAGAAAACCATAATACTGCCAGGACAGAGCATTGCAATAGTTTAGAAGTTTTTATGACTAATAAGTGATGAATCAAGTATACATCAATCAAATAACATATACAAAAACTAATGTGATATCAGAATATATCAGAGAAGAAAGATTATTAAGATACCAAGATCCTTTAAAGTATTAGCAGATTACCAGTATCATATTTGGAGATCGTAGTTGCGTTGCTCTCAGATAATTATCATTTTTTGCCGCAAGCGTTGCAATTGTGCAGTTTTTCAATGCAGCAGTTATTGTGTATATGATCCGCATTGGAATAGATTTTTGGGAGCAAAGCTGTCAAGTTACCCTTTCTGTAGTTCAATTTTCCGTTATTTAACTTTGATTATCACCTGTAATATTTTTTAAATCTGAAATTGTGATTGTTTCATCTAATATTAAAATGAACTCTCTACGTTTGATTCGAATAGTTACTTTGATAAAAATGTCATGAAACTTGTCGGATTATAAAGATAATTTAATTAATACCTAACATTGTTATTTAATATACCTTAAATTGTTACTTTATTCCTTTAAGCAAAAAAAAAAAAGTTTTTTTGATTGTTATCCATACTAAGAATTTTAAACACGCAGTAAAATTTAATACTGCAAAAGATCCGTTTAAGATCTGCTAAAAAGTAACCGCTCCTTAATCGGATCTTTCCTGCCGATATCACCAATTATAAAACATAATGTTTAATCACCAGAAGAACTAGTTAAATTGTAAGTTTGTATAGGGTGAAAATAATCGTGCATATCAAATTTAAGTAAATTTCTATCAGAGAAAGTGCTTAAAAAATTAATAATGTGAGAATATAATATAACAAGCAACATATTTTTTTCTTAATAAAAATACCACTGTCAAAATCAAAAGTCTAAATTTGTTGTTAATATTGCAATTTTACCTCTGTACCTTTTATAACCACGAAGGTGGACATTGAATTCACTTTAAATGAATGCGTTATTTAAAAGGTAAATATATTCATCTTAAATGAACAAGCTTTAGAGTTATTTTTTAAATATACAATTTTGATAACATGAAAAAATGCACAGCATTTCGAAAACTTTCTGATATTAATTAGTCTTTTACAAAAATCAGGTGCAGCTGAAATGCAATTTTCACTAGATTCAGACAATAAACTTCTTGAAGAACAAATTTCTGCTAGGATTTTTCAAGTTAATACTACATCATATTGGAAAAGCATCATTATTTAGCACAATTATTGACTTCATTAGAGTGACATTTTACCAGTAGTAAACAGCTACTCCGTGCAAATTTTGTTTAACATATCAGTTAGTTGATTAATGTTCTTGATTGCTTAAAAGGCAAATACCTGTACTCTGACTAAACATGAAATGTATTTATGAAAGAACCTATCGTTTGTTCATTAACCAAAAACATACAAAAGTTAGAAGCAAATCCGATGAGAAGATTGATGATGTGTGTTTTCACACTGACGTAGTCAGTGTTATTCACGAAGTGAAGTGGTAAAATTTATGTGCACAATTGTAAAAGGTGGCCATGATGTAAGCTACTGCACGAAGCTCTTAATTTAAGTTTTATTGAATACTAGTTTATTTCCTGGCGTTTCCCGGGTGCTTATTAATACATCGATGTTCCCAGGTAAGTAGAATATGAATTATAAATGTTTTTAACCTTTTTCATGCTAAAATGAAACAGTTGAGCCTTAAATTAATAATTCATTATTAATCTTAATCTTTGTTGGAAAATACGCAAATTTAAATGCGCTAAATTTTATCAATGTGTATGCTTAAAATCTTATCTCTATTACTCTATGTATTCAAAATTGAAATAAAATGGCCATTTTGAGACAAAAAAATTGAATTTGTGCTTTTTTGGATTTTTTAAAATTTCAAAACCCCGCCAATGTGAATTCTAATGCACCGAGAAATCTCTGTGCCAAGTTTGATGAAAATCCGACGAAAACTGTAAATTTGTATAAGGAACGAACATACAAACATACATCCATTTTTATATTTATAGATACAGTTTAATTTTTTTTACCCTTGTGCCAAAAGCAATTAATTTGCCTTTCATTGCTACAGGTTGGAAATGTGGTTATTTGTTATACAGTCTGGCTTCGTATTGATTTTTCACCGTTTGCAAACCAATAGGGGATTGCCCTTTTCACATAATTTCGCCGACCAGATTCTTCACTATGAGGAAACACCTGGGCTCTCTTCGAGGCGAAACTGTTCTAGGAATTTGTGTTTTGCTGAGAGAAATTAAGTGATCTTTTACATGCCCCATAATTCCACGAGGTGGAAATTTAAGATTATGTGCACCTGAAAAATCCACCGACTCAAGCCAGATTTCAGCCATTTCCTTTGATCACAAGAAAACAACGCTTAACTACTCCGCCAACTGTTACCATATCGGGAATGTTAACCTGTACAAAAATGTCAAGCAAAAAGCTTTCAAACAGAAGAAAGGAAATATTGACGCTTCTTAACCTTCATTTTTTAGGACTCTGCGCGAGACTATTTTGCGATTTTTTTGAAAAAACTCTTTACAGATTTCGTATATCTCACCTTCCTTTTTAGTGCCAAGGATAAAAAGTGTGTTTAATTTATGGGAAAATAATAACGATCATAAAAGCTTTTTTTTTTTTTTTTTTTCTAATTTTTTACTAATATTTGCAAAAGGTGAAATGTTCAATACACTGATGCTTTAATCAGACTAGTCTTGAAGCAGTTTTGATTATTTTCAATGCATGCAGTTTACATTATGGGGCGAAATAAGTATTAAAAATAAGTTTTTCCAAAGGTTAATGTGTAAATCTGTAAGATATCGTAAAAATATATTTTCAGCAATGAAATTTAAAAAAAAACAATAAATAAACAAATAAAAAAGAAACCCTGATATTACTATAAATAGGATGATTCTGTTCATATTATTCGTATAGTTGATTTTCTAAACACATGTGATAATCTTGCATTCTGAAGTCCTTTTATTTCTAAAAAGGGAATTATGGTATTATGATAAAAATGTTTTATTTGCAAATTTCCCCAAATAATACTATTTTTTTTGCGATTATTAAACACATTAAACCATACAGGTGCATTTGCAATAGTTATCACTTATAATGGCGTTTTAAAATGCTACATAGCCTATTAGAATTATTATTATTTTTAGATTCAAATGCTTGTTCATTTTTTTTCTACTACTGGTATTGTCACTTCTAGTTAGAAAGAAAACACATTAAAAATACACCTTTCACAAATTATTTGCATTTTAAAGTCTCGAATAAATAAAATGTAAACCATATAATAGTTACTTATAAAGAAAAAAAACAAATATTCTAAAATTTGCGGTCAATAAGTGTAGCAAATCCAATTATCTTTACCGCAAGAAAAATTCTTATTCTAATACTCTCAATGAACGCTTTGCGAAAAATATTTCCAGAAATGTTTTTCTAAAATCTTGCGACACATGGTAATGAGGTTATCGTTTGGATTCAGAAAGAAATTATCACATTTAATCTCATGTAAAAAACATACTTATGTTCGTTTGTTTAACGGGTGAATTGGTTTCTTCATCTTCGTCAATTTTATTTCACGGAGCATTCTCTTTTTCTCCAAGGTAACGAAGATTTGAAACAAAGTTTTCTGCCAAAAGCGAAATAAAATTACAATCAATTGCTATTCTTTTCTTTTCTGAAATCATAAAAAAATTTCACCAAAAGATGAAGTTTTCACCACTATCACTGATTTATTTACGTAAGAATTTGATTCAAATATTTCAGATAAGGAGTAAAAATGGAAATTGCTTTTCACTTTGAATGAATTTTTGCATTCTTATTCTTAAAGCGCCACATTCAAAAATGTCATTTACGGTAAACTATAATTCTCTATTGCAATTGAGGGGCAATCGATCCTAGCTTGAGAGACTCTCCGAGTTTTTAATATTGAAGTTAAAAAAAAAAAGACTATTTTTCATGATTGGAAAAGGGATGTTTGGCGCTCTCCTGCGGAAATATTTCGCAACTGAATTCCGAAACATTTGTTTTTGAAATTGCCCCTGCCCCCTCCCAACTATGACAGACGTGGTGGGGTCCATGTCCTGCGTGGTGGCGAAAGAGTCACACCTAATGGAATTCGTCATTGCAAGAACCATAATTTGAATTTAGACGTTAAAATTCAAATGCATTAACTAATTTATTATTTTATTTTTGAGTTATTAATTCCCTTCTGTCTTTTCAAAAAACAAAATCCCTTTTTTGTGTGTGCTATTACTTTCCATAAAATCAAAATAGGCACGAATGGATTCATATATCCTTGAGATTATTTTCTTATGTTATGCATTTTTTAAATAGTTTCTGATAAAGCGCAACCCGTATTTATTTTGGTGCATTCATTATAAAAAAAAAAAAAAAAAAAAAAAAAAAAAGAAAAAAAACGCATTTTTAAGAATTTGGGTATTATACGTTATATCTCCGGAAATATGTGTACTATTATTGCTTTATTATTTTCAAGACTGCAAAATACTTATAAACTAAAAATTAGTTCAAAATTGTTCTGTACCCTATCAAGCAAAATTTTTCCACTTCTGGAAATAAAGAAAAAAAAGTCTATGTCTTTTGCAATAAGAACATCTTTCCTTTAGGATGAACTTTTATCAATTGCACTAATGAAGAAATGTATATTTAATGTACATAATACTCTGTCAGTAGGGCTAAACTGCTGAAGTTAAAATTAAATACTCTTTAGATTCACATAATACGCTTTTGCAGGTAATTCCTAGTTTTTGGACACATAACGGAACTCCCATGACTAAAATACAATACTTATGTATAAGTTTCAAAATACTTCGGATTTGTTATTTCAAATGCAACGTTATTTGATATTAATTTCTCATACAAACAATACAACAAAAAAGGCGTACGAAATCTTTGTAAAATGTGCTTTTATCCACTTACCACGGAAAAAATAACATCACGCTTGGCATCATCTGCATTTTGATTCGTATTCTAACCAAACGGAAACTTGGAAATCCCAGCTCTGTACTCTGGGAGTCCCTGAAACACTTTATAAATTGCTCAGTCACGGATTGCATTTCCAGTAGATTAAATTTCGAAGCGGAAGTTTTCTGTTCGATAACGTTTCTGAAACGGCGGGATTTAATATGGAGGCCGTTGTTATCCGTAATACATTTTGAAAATTTGCTTTGAACTCTAGGAGGAATACAGAATTTTGCTGACAAACATTTCTGTGAAAGTTTTAGCTGACATAGAGTTCTGGTTTGGAACAAAAATGAACGTATAAAGTTCTCGAGAATGTCTTAAAAATGTGTTGTTTTGTCATTGATTTTTTGTTGTTATTTTTTGTATATGCATATACTGTGAAGTTGGCAGGCGGCAAAATGTCTTGAATTGCTTGTTTTTATTTATTTAATTTTAATGAATTTTATGCGTATTTAATTCTTTAAATGTATTTTACTGATGATTAGCTAGTAAAAATTAAGTTTTATAATATTATAAAAGTGATCAATATGTGTATTTGTATCCTACGGAAAGAAGTGGTGAAGCCTATAAACACGTATTTGTGACTAGCGGAAACTATTTGTGTTTCTTATGGGTGCATATCAGGCCTATCATTTCAAATTTTCCAGGGCTCAAAAAGTACAAACACAAAGCCGTTTCATCGAGAAACAACAAACACCACTTTATGGAAATACATTGATTTCTCAAAGCTAGTAGGGAGGGGGGGGGGCAATTGACCCTCTCTGATCCTTCTAAATGACGGTCCTGACGCATATTCCAGCAGGTGCTGCCTACGGCAGTGGTTATTGAACTTTTTAGGCTACGTAATTCTAAGTACTTCAAACATACTTCAAGGACTTCCATTCTTGTTAATGATTAAGCTACAAAATGTTTCGATCTGGAAGTCGAATGCAGATCATTCTCTATCATTATTATTGTCTTCTATATAGAAGAAACTTGGGATGAAAGTTGAGCAAGGTTTTCGTGGATCCTGGTGAACGTAAAGCTATGATGGCAAACAAATCAATAAAGTATCCATTAAGCGTAAGTACAGTAGAGCATCTCAATAAGGGACATTAAGGGGGGCCAAATATTTTGTCCCTTAAATAGAGGTGTCCCTTCTTCGTAGGTGTTTGAGTTGATGCATGCAGTTTGCAATAATTTTAAGTTCTCTAACCAGAACCTGGTAACATTTTAAACGAAACTCTGAATTTAGTACATAAATACTACATAAAATTTAGAATAATCCAAATAATAATTAAAAAATAATAATATGTACTTACTACAGAAATTGTTTTGAAATAGTTCGTTATTGAATTTGATTAATGTGATGTAATTGACAATGCATTAAAAACTAAATTACATACTTGCATTTCAAGCTTTATGTATAAAATTTGTCATGAGCAGTGCACTATCTCTCGACTCTGAGCCGGCATGAGTTAACGGATTAGAGACTGAATATAAATTGCAGCGAAATATTTAAACTGCATATTTTCTTCTTAATGTTTATGTTAAACATTCATAAGTCAGTTTTAAGATAAGGAAAAAAAAACCTTGAATTCCATCAAATGCATTACAACTCCATTACTCCTCCAAATTCATCTGCTTCAGTATTATATTGTTTTTTTACAGTATAATACAGTTAAGTTTTACGGCAATAAACTAAAATTTCTAACTTTTCAGTAAGAAATTAAAATTTCTAACTTTTCAGTAAGAAACTAAAATTTCTAGTTTTACATTTTATTACTGTGCATCTTGCATTTTTAAATTGGAACCTCGGCTGCTAGTGTTATACTGTAAAAGCAACAGTTTATTTGTTGCAACGTATTCTATATTATTTATTTTTATATATATATTTTTTTAAACAATTTTTTAGTGTAAGATTGTCCCTTATTTACAGGCGAATAAATGGAGGCCCCTAATCAAAGGGACTGGGGCTAGAAAAACTGTCCCTTAAATGGAGGTGTCCCTTAAGAGAGGTACTAATGTATATCATTTAAAATGCTTTTTTTAATTGCGTGCATAGTTGGACCACTTAGTCTGTAATCTCTGTCTTCGTAATGCTTTTAAAACTCCCGATACGTCAACGGAATTTACCAAATGTCAAGTTAGTTTTGCTAACAAGCGCTTGGGACGATTGCGGTAAAAACTTAGCCTCGAGCCAATTGTCAAACATTTTGATAAGGACCATAAGTTTTTTGTGAAAATCAAGATTTTTTCGTTCTAAAACGTTTCCTGAATTGATACTACAGCACACTTTCGATTATCCGTGGAATTGGGTGGCACGGGTATCGCGGATAACGAAAATCGCGAATAATCTGCAAAAAATAAACTAAAATAATGACTAAAGAAGATAAAAAATATCTTTTGTTTAAAAATAATTGCATTACACTTAAAACGTGATGTGTACAAACAGTGACGATAGATACAGCATAAAAAAACTTGTATTTGAGGTTTATTTTAAATATTTTTCTGCAAAAATAAGTCTTACGCCATTCTTGGCTAGGCTCGGAAATTTAACCAGTATTGGATAACGGACACTGTTTAAAATGACTGTAATGCTCTTAATTTTGTAAAAAACATTTTAAAGAATTGAGTACGTCCTAAATATCCACGTATAAAGTTACTCAAACTGTTATAATATCCTAACTTTGCTATGAAGCGTAGTATCCTGGAAACGCAACGTTTATTAATCACTGCTTATCAGCATGAGATATTAAAGTGACAGAACTTTGAAGTGTTGTATTTATTATTACTAACGGTTCTCCAATTCGCTCGTAAATAAATCAAATCTGCACTACACTTAGAGATCATGCTCTGAAAATGCTCGTAAATCAATTAGATTGAGTAAAATCTAAGTGCGTCGTGAAGTTGTACTTTTAATTTTATCGAAACTCTTTTAACAAGCTCTAAAATATTAAATTGAAACAAGACGGTAAGAGGAGGGCGGTTATCTGATCTCTGTTTTCATTAGAATTTTTAAGATGTTCATGAATACAGAATGTCCCTACTAAAAATGACCCATAGAGATCAATAGAAAAATCTATTGATATCGGTAGAGTTCTATTGATATGAATTGATTTCTATAGATGTCTCTATTGGTATCGATAGAAGCTATTGATACTTGTAGCCTATTGATCATATCCTCAATGGATATCCATAGAAGCCCTATAGACATCAATAGAAATTTGGTCAGTAGGAAAGCATTTCAATGGATATCAATAGAAGCTTTATCGATATCAATTGAAATCTGGTCAGTAGGATACTGATCCCAATGGATATCACTTAAAGCTTTAATTGACATCAATAGAAATCTGATAGGTTATACTAATTCCAATTGATATCTGTAGAAATGAAATCATTAAGTTTAAACTTAAGTAGTAAGTCTCGGTTAAATTAGCGAGCTAGGAAGGTTATTAATAATAATAATAATAATAATAAAAGCAGATGATTTTAAACTTTGTAAATAAAGATAACTATAATTTTAAAATAGTAAACTTCGACTGAAATTTTAACTGATAAAATTTCTGACTTTTTAAAATTTGATAGTACAGATTCATAAATTATGCCAGTCATTTTTGTTTCCTTTATGTTTGAAAAAAATCAATAGTTTTCTTTCAAATCATCACAGACATATGGTTCAACTATTCATTTCAAAGATATTATTTAAAAAAGATAATTAAGAAAAACACATTTTTATTTTTTAAACTGGATACAAAAAAATGGCCTCTTCATGTGTAAATTGTACATTGTGCGCATTGTGAAAAATGGAGCATTTGAAGTTCCATAAATAAGTTAGTCTTTAATATAAGAATCATCATTTTGAGGGTCTTTTCCATACATCTCCATGTGATGCATAATGAGTCTCGATGCATATTAATTAAAATTTGAGACTTCAATGTAGTGTTATGCCCTGATATGTACAAAATCTTTTTGTACGTTAGGATGCTATTATCGTACTGTGGGTGCAATTGCTTCGTGCAATGACACACTACCTTGTTCGAGTAGTTCTATCCCTAGTAAAAATGACCCATAGAGATCAATAAAAAGGAGTTGTAAGATGAAATGGATTACGGATATCAACACTGTTAAATCAGTAGAGACCCGTAGCATCTTTTAGTGATATCAATAGAACAAAACCGTAGGATCTATGGATATCAATAAAGATCCATAGCATCATAGAATAAAAAAATGTACGGGGAAATGACCAGCGGATATCAATAGAGCTAAATCAGTAGATGTCTAGAGATATCAGTAGAACAAAACCGTAGAATCTATAGATATCAATAGAGATCCATAGCATCTTGTTCAACTGATATCAGTAGACCTCTACTGATTTAGCTCTATTGATATCCGTTGGCCAGTTCCCCGTACAATTTTTTTTTATTGATCTCTACGGGTCATTTTTAGTAGGGGTGATGTGATGCTTTTCTACATATAGAAATACATTCGTTGTCAAGTACGCTGTTATGGATGATAAATATTAATACAATATTCGATACACGTTTGAATTTAGGGATTTTTGTCGAGGGGGTTAATATGGAGTAAAGTGAAGTAGTTGAGATAGCTAACCTTTTCTAAAATGAACAAATTGGGAATTTGAGTTGAAATTGCAGTAAATAAAGAACTACAGATTTTATAATGAAACCTGAAATGAACGATTATATTTTATTGTATTTTTCGAATTAAATTTGGACATTTGAGAAAAAAAGGGTGTGAGGTCACAATTAATTTGCACGAGGCAAATTAATTGGCAAAATGAAAATGAAATATTGTTATAATCAAGTATTTTTATTTGTTTAAAAAAGATTTTAATGAAATAAATTAATAAATAAAACAAGAAACACATGAGCAAATAATGAAAAACTAACCATAGAGGTAAATTAATTTATTCATTAAAGTACGTAAAACAATTATCTGAGTGAAAACGAGTGGGTAAATAAGACAATAAGTGTATGAATTAATGAGTGAATTAATAAATGAAGAAACAGAAATGTATTAGCAAATACGTAAGTGTTTCAATAAATAAATGAATAAGACGCAGAAATGGACTTTTTCGCGATTCCCCATGTATTTTTGACAAATTGTATGTAGCATTTAAAATTGAATTCAGTGTTATATAAAGCAAACAAGTACTTCTTTGGACATCTGTTCCTGATCTACTGTAGAATTCTATTTACATTTAAAAAAATGTTAATTTTGAAGCTATTATTTTCCAGAAACAAATATTATTTTTGGTAATTTACAAAATATCGCAGTTCCATACCAATTTTTCAAAGTGACTTGCATTATTATATAAATTGATAGTTTAAGTGGGGGTTTTTTTGGACAAAAAACCACAATATACGTATATATTTAACACGACAGTAAAAATATTGCTTGAGAGGCAACGCTGCAAACTGTAAAAAGTTTTTTGCGGTTACTCCGCTAGTTCACTTTACCCACTTTACTCTACTAAATAAAGAGTGTTTCATTTAATAGCAGCTCCGCAGTTAAATGACGTCTTAAAATAAACTGAACTACAACAATAAAAACAAGTTTACGAATTTTTATTTCACTCTGATAGGGTTTTAAATTGAAAACTTTATTTTTACTAAAAGTTAGTATTTTTACAGGAAAAAGGTTTTTTATTAAATGAAACTAATTGATTTTATGGTTCCTGTAGGTGTATAGGTGAACAACTTAGCTTAAAATTAAAGAAAGAAAGAAAGAAATGAAATAAAATAAAATAATCGTAAAATATAAAAGAATAAATAAATAACATAAAGATTACAACAACAGAAGCTTACTTTTCTGCTTAATCCAGTTAAAAAAGTAATTTATCACCCTTAAGATCCAACACGGTTCCTAAATCAGTGGAAACAAATCGTTTTTTAGGCACACCTTATTTTAAAGGTTTGTTCAATGCTCGGCAAAAGCACATGATTCGGAAAAACTGGTCTCCTAATATTCAGCATAATTTATACGGATGAAATGCTCCCGGATCACGAACTTATACGAAAAATTGCGTGACTCCTCTACTTAATCCGAAGAAGCAGAAGGTATTCGTTATGAACGTCTGAAATGTATAGAGGAAATTCTTTTACATGTATTGAGATTTGTGAAACTTGTGCAAATAGTTTTCAAATAGTTGTTCGCAAATTTATTGAATTTTGGACCCGAGATTAAAAGCTGGTTTTTAGTAATAGGAAAATGAATGGATTAAATATTGATTACATATTGCGTTTGTAGCAGATTTATGTAGAATATCGCACGCTGAACCGGTCGCATTCATTAATGAGATTTTTCTTATATATGTTTTTTTTCCTACACTGTAAAAAAATGATGGTTTTACAGTAAAATACGACTAATGTTATAGTAGAAAACTGTAAAAGTTACTAATTTTACAGTAATAAACTGTAAAATTGCTAATTTTACACTAATAAACAGTAAAATTGCTAATATTACACTAATGAACAGTAAAATTGCTGATTTACAGTAATAAACTGTAAAATTGCTAATTTTACATTTTATTACTATGATTTTACAGTTTAAATCTGGAACCACTGTTGCCGGTATTATACTGTTGTTTTTGCAGTATAATACAACTAATTTTGTGGGAATAAACTGTAAAAGTGTAGTAATAAACTGTAAAATTTCTACTTTTACAGTAATAAACTGTAAAATTTCTACTTTTACAGTAATAACCTGTAAAATTAGCTATATTACAGTTTATTACTGTGCAGTTTACAGTTTTTAACTTGAACCTCCGCTGCCAGTATTATACTGTAAAAACAACGGCTTATTTTTTGCAGTGTATATTTTAGGATCACTAAAAACATTAAAAAAATGATCAAAAATGAAAAAAGAATAAAAATAAATAAAAGCTTAATTAATTAAACTAAAATATTGGCTAAAGGTTCGAAATTAGTTTAATTAACTGGAATGTAATGTAATAAGTTTTCTGTATGAACATGTATTTTCCATATTTTAAATGGTAAAATCAAATTCAGAAGTTAGAAAGCAATAGTTAACTGTTGTCATTTTGTAGCAATAAATAAATGAATAAATAAAAATAATAATAAAAATAAATGTTCAAAAAACAGCGCTGGCCCCCAAACCCAAAGTAAAGTTTAATGGCATGACAATTCAAAAACGTTTAATAGGTATTAATGAATCAGAGAAAAGAAACGCAATGACATGAATGAATCCAGGTAAAATTGCATGAGAAATAACAACACCCTACCAATATTATAAAAGCAGAACAACCAGTAACAGAACATTTTGAAGATAGGGTTATAAATTAACGCGGAATATTTTCTGATCAGTTTTGATCCACCATTATCATGTACTGTGAGCAAAAATTTCCATTTCTTTAAATAAAAAATAAAAAAATAAATTAAAAAACACCAAAAAAAAAAAAACATGTTTAAAATGTAACGAGCGGGTTTTCTTTTTTCCCCTTTATCTGCTGATAAGCTGGATAAGCTAAATGTAAAATGTTATGTAACGTTTCTTTTGCTAAAAGGAGTAATTTAGCTAAAATACTATAAAGAGCAGCCACATGTTTCTATTTTGAGTTAAAACCTTCAAGTTTTCAACCGTGCAAGTATAAATATTTAAGAGCTTCTACATTTATAGTGAGCATGTTCACAAGCTGAAATTAACTTTTCGAATATGTAGCTCTAAAAAAATATTGCTCGTTATACTGATCAAACTTCTTTTAAAATATACGTTAACTGAAGCATTTTTTTCTTATGTGTCCACATATATTGCTTCAGTTTTCAGAAAAATACAGATTAAAAAATGAATCAAATTTGTCTCTTAGATTACGAAATACTTTCTGTGAAAATATTGAATGATATTTGAACAAATACTCAAGGAAGGGTGAAGCTACAAGAAATGAACTCTGACAATAAGTAATGTAGCTATAGGATAAGATATTATGAAAGCAGAAGAAAATGAAAAAATAAAATATGTTGAAACATCATTCTGAACTTTAAAAAAAAAGTTCTACTTAGCTTTATTTGGAAACATGGCAAAACTTTTCTAAAAACTACGCATTTGTTTTTAGAGAGGAAAAAAACATTTTTAAGCAATAAAACATTTCATGCATAAACCACAACAATTTCATTTTACTGTTTTCCAATAAAATTCACAAATCCCAGTAAAATAGCCGATATAAATGTCTCAGAACTAAAATTTCAAAACTTTTACGACTTGCTGCTCTTGTTTTATAGCCCAGTTCAAAAGAATACGAATCAATACGTTTCAAAAAGAAAGCACTAAAGTTTTTTCTCCCTCCTCCTCCCCATCCAAATACACGAGGAAATATATTTCGATGTATTTTTTTCCGCGTTATGTGTTTTCATTTTGAAGAAAGGCTGCCAAATGTACGTAAAATATTGTTTATGATTCCTATGCATAGAATGTGCATTTTATGCGATTTGACGAGAAAAAATATTTGTATAATATTTAAAAACGATTATGTACAGAGACATTTTAAGCTCTCCAGCATCATAAAGAACCAGAAGTAGTATAGAAATATATCTTGTATTATGCCTTTCGAAACTAGACCTTTGGTTTTCTGCGTTTACTTTGAATTTCTTTAAAAGTACGTATAAAAAGTTCTTTATGTATTTGTTTTCAGAAGTTATAAATGTGACAATTCTTCAAGCTTTTCATGCTGCTACACCGCAAAAAATGAACTGTTGTTTTTACAGTATAATATCGGTATCCAAGGTTCCCATCAAAACTGTAAAATGCACACTAATAAACAGTAAAACTAGCAATTCTACAATTTATTACTGTAAAGTTAGCAATTTCACAGGTTATTGCCGTAAAGTTTTGCTGTATTATACTATAAAAACAACAGTTTAATACTGGCAGCAGAGGTTCCACTTTAAAACTGTAAAATGCACGCTTGTATACTAAAATTAGCAATTTCGCAGTTAATTACTGTGAAATTCACAATTTAACAGTTTAGTAGTGTAAAAGTAGAAATTTCACTGTTTAGTACTATAAAACAAGCAATTTTTACAGTTTATTACTATAAAATTAGCTGTACTATACTATAAAAACAACAAACAGTGTACCCACCTGTCTTGGAATGAAATTTTTGCTATATTTAGAGGGATTGATTCCTAAAACATTTTACAATATTATTATTAACAAATATTGTGTCAATACATTGTAACTAAGATATTACCTAGTAATTTTCGGACAGTACAACCAATTGCACAATTTAATGCCTTACTAGGTAGCGTTAGAACCGATTTGCTTATGTCTTGTTGTTTCCATTAAATAATTCGCACAGAAATACGAATAGCCTAGTGGATTAAAAAATCTAAACACAAAATAAAAGCTACAGCAGTATATGTTTCAAATTGAAATTGCTGTCTTCTGATGCCCATAAGGTCTAGATTATCAGTTTCTGGAAAAAATGACAGTAATTCAGTGCGTAAGTCAGTTTCTTTTCCTTATGCGAACAGTGACTAATATTTTCGAAGTCATCATTTTCAGAAAAAGGAATCCATTTTAGTCGAAAGAACGTTTGGGTGGGTGAATTTTTTTTTTGAATTCGCTGTTGTAATAATGTAAAATATGTTCTCTCCAAATTAAATTAGCAATTTGTAAAAATTTTTGTGATGGTATATCTCCTGCCCCTTATAGCACTTGCTTCTTAGAAATTTAGGAAAAATTGTTAATTTATAATTTGCACATGAAACCCTTTATTTTTAATCTTACTAGTATAATAATGCAGACAAAATGTGAACTAGGACCAATAAAAAAAGTGCGAACTATTTTTTTCAATCAACTTATATTCTGGCCCTACATTGTAATTCAATATGCACCAAAAGTGGCTCTTATGGGCATTAACGATATAAAATCTTTTCCGAATCAAATAATATGTTCTGTGAGAATTATGGCTCAAAAATATCAAAGTTTTGAGAAACAACACTTAAAATCCTCCCTAATTATAGCTTCAGTAAAAATGCCTCATGCTTGTGTTAGATATTAACTATGATGAAATTCAGTTTTCAAACATCAAAAAGTCTCAACTTGCATCCCATTTTAAGCTCCAAAGAAGGTATTTTGACTTCTCCAAAAATGATTAACTAACCTTTAGAGATTTTAACATGATTTTTTTCGCAGTTGACATTGCGTAATAAAAAAAAATGCCCTTTTTACTGTATTTAAAAGTATAGAGTATTTTAGTGGTTTTGCTCAAAATTTTGAATTTGAATACCGCGCTTTTCAAAGAAGATAATATTTGATTCAAAAAAAAAAAAAATAAATATATGCGTGTTGTCAAAAGAGATTGGCCAGTCTTTGGCAAATATTACGTTTCGTTTCGTTTTAATGAAAAATGTATTTAAAATTCTTTTAACATTTTAATGTATAATGATGAAATATTTACGCTGTCAATTTCAGGTAATTACGTCACGTTTATTGCATATATTTGTAGTTTCATGCTATATCGTATGTACAAAGCATATAATAAGAAGTTGTGTTAACAAGAGCTATTTAAATATTTTTTAGCGTGTCTGAAACAGGCCCGTCATTTAGGGGGGGCAGGGGGGTCAATTGCCCCCCCCCTGGTTTTGAGAAATCAATGTATTTACATATAAGTGGGCGTGGTTTTTGCTGTTTTCCGATGAAATTGCATTGTGTTTTCACCCTTTGCCCCCCCCCCCCCGGAAAAACTTGAAATGATGTCCCTGGTCTGAAATGAAACTCTGACAAAAGGCAGGATTTGTATGAGTATTGACTGATCCGTACTACGTATAACTTAGGTACAAAAAAATTATGTATAAAATGTGAAAAAAATAATTTAAAAAATATTTTCCGTGTCTTAAAAATGTGCCTTGTTTCCTAAAAACAAAATAACGCGACGTGCAAGAGTAACACATCATTTTATGATTAAAAATCTCAATCATAAATATAATTATATTTTAATCCTGAATAAGTCATTTATATAGTCTTTAGTAGTGTAAATTTTTATCAATTTTTCTGCAAAAACTGCAGTAAAACTAAAAAACACACGATACCCATATCATAAATTATTAAATTTAAAAATTCACCAGATTTATAATTTCACATTTCATTCCTTACTTTACTATGTATTCATTTTGAATTCATATATCTTTGTCTTCAAAACCCCGCTGATTATTAAATCGTATGAAACCGTCTGCTATACAATGCACTTAGCTTCGACGCTTCAAATCACACTAAAAGTTCAAGATACTCCAGAATACCAGTTTGCATTGCAATGATTTATTCCGTATTTTGATCTGTCCTGCTATCCATTACTCATTATACGAATGGCTCGACTATATTGTATGGAGGATCTGTTCTATGAATCAACAGTGCATCGATTTCATGAAGTTCGCGACAGCCCTCATTGCTTATTAAACATGAAGCGGGCTTTGTTAGGATTGATATGATTTCAACGTCAAATTTTGATATAGATTCATGTGCCCCCATGCATTTCTCATAGATTATAAATGAAAAAAGTTTCAGATATGGGGGGTATGAAATGAAATGAGCACTTTTTGTTAATTTTTTTTTTATGTCATCCAAATTATAGTTTTGATTTTATAAAGTACTAGATAATCCTCACTAAGCATTAACATTTGATAAAAATAATTAAAAAATTCAATTTTTTAACATTTTTTTTTCAAACAACGGGCACATAGTAAGATGATATTTTTAGCTGATTTAAAAAAATTAAATATGCCATTCTTTCGTATTTTATTAAGTCTTAAGGAAACAGCAATAGCAACCATAACAAAAAGCACATTTAAGAAAAGTTTTTCAAGCTAAGTTAATGCGAAAAAATGAACATTTTCTCTTTCGGTCTTATTACTACAGTTCAACTATGGTTTAAAATCTACAATGAGTTTTATTTTATATTCCTGGAAATAAGTTTCAAATTTACGGGTGAAAAAAAAGACTGGAAAGCAACACAAATTATTGTAGGATCAACCCTACGATCTTCACGTTTCTTGCGCAACGCTCTAACGCCCAACCGTGCCACTGCATTTTAAGTTTCGTATGCCGTTCATTGCATTAATGTGTAATAAAAAATAGAAAAAAAAAACTTTTTTTTTTGATATTAAAATAGTTTTTTAGACAGTGGAACTATTTTACATTAATAGCAGGCATGGTAAACTTTAAAATGAGGGGTAAATCATGTAATTTGATGAGGAAAAAAGGAAGTTCTCATATTGTTTGAGAGATCGTTATTTTTTAGAGAAATACTATTACTATACTTCACAGCAACTTAAGTTGACAAAAAACGTCACTACGCGCGGAGCCAATAAGAGCTCACAAGCAGTTAAGGATCTCATCTAATTCGCCAAGTAGGCTGTGACGTTTTATCTAACTCGTTTTTCATTGGCTGACGTCAAGACGCCAGTGTCAAGAAACTTTGCATTGTAGTATACTTATATTAAAAACTGAATATCTTTTGATCTATCTTTCTTTCTATGCCGTGCTCCTTTCTCCTGAACGCTAATGAACTAAAAGTCGAGCTAGGTACCGATAGATTTGTAGTTTTTCAGCCATCATTAGTTTTAATTTAGATAATTATACGTTTTTAATTAACGAAGATATCAATTAAAAAGCAGTCAAATTTAAAGTGATTTGTCCTAAATGATTAAGTATGGAATCCGTTGTTTGAAAACGTGGTAGATATGAAACAGTAATGATAATAATAATGATAATGTTGAATGAAGGCTTAACTAAATCAAACATGACACTCATTAGCGGGCCACGTACTGTAGTATGTCTTATGAACTTTAAACTATATCAAATAATATAACATCAGAATGAGGTAAAAGTTAGGAGGGGGGACATTATTCATCAACATGCAGCAGGAAACTAATCTAGCTGCCCTGGCAGCTAGCATAAAATAAAATGTCGAAAAATTGCGATTTCCAAAATTGTAGAAAAGAACGGATTTAAATTTTTTTTATTTATTTAAATGTTACGTTTTCCTAAACGTGAAATCTTACTCGTGAAATATAAACGTCAAATTTAATACTGAGTCTCATGCAAAGACAAAATTTAAAAATTTGCCACACAAAAAAAAAAGTTTATGGGTGCTTTAAAAAACACAAATATTCAGTGGTATGCGATTGCTAATTTTTTCCTCGCTACTCAGTTCTTGCTCTCAAAACCAATTAACTTATTAACTGGCAAAACTATTTAACATATTAGAATTTATTGCAGTTCAATATTTTGCTTTACTCCGTCGATAGCAGATTTCTTTATGCAATAAAACAAATTTTAAGAGTTTCTGTATTTTTATTATGATATTTTTCTTCTTCTTTTTAAATTCAGTATTAAAATCTCGTTGAACTATAGATAATCTTTCAGATTTGGTGAAACGCAACAAATTTTATGAGCATACAAAGTTTAAAAATTTAAAAATACATCCACAACCAGTGGTCGGAAGTAGCGCGCTACAAGTAGCAAAACTACTGTAAAAGCTACATTTTTTAGTAGTTTGTACTGTAGCGCATAACTTTAGAAAAAAGTAGAAAAGTGAGTAGAGCGATACAAAAAATAGTAGTTTGTAGCGATTTTTGGAAACTACTTTTAAACTAGAAAAATAAATAAATAAATGAATTTTTTTAAAGCGAATAAAGGAAAAAAACAAGGTTTAATTGACTCTGACTGGTGCAAATCTTGCACGGGTACAGCAGTGGACGCAACGAGAAATAAAAACTATAAAAATATGAGCTGATCCTTAGATACATCATTTTGACGAAATACATTCTTTTTGTTTGATGTAATTGGTTTATTCGACATCATAATTCTTATATTCTTTCAAATAATTTTCATGTTCCTAAATATTCCCTGGCAAGAAATTAAAAAAAAAATGAAGGTTGAATTCTTTCAATCTTTCAACTTTTGAATCCTATCTTGCGGCGAATATTCGTAAAAATTGAAAAAAAAATCTAAAAAGGACAAATTTTAGCAAAAACGAGAAAAGAAAAAAGGAACAAAAAGGAAAAGTATCAAATACATTCAAAAACAATTCCTAGTTCCATTCCATACTCAAACGAGTTAGTTTTTTAATGCAAACCACTTTTCGAATTTTTTCGGTCAATCCTCAAACTCTTTTTATTTATTTATGTTTTAAAAAGTAGCGAACTAGCGATTACAATTCAAAAGTAGTTTGTAGTTGCTACATTAAAAAAATAGTTGTAGTTGTATTTTTTTACTACATTTATTACAAAATACTTCTAGTTGTAGTTCGCTACAAAAGAAATATAGTTTTTCCAGCCACTGTCCACAACTTAAGACACACTGTGCAATCGTTTCAGTATATATTCAGAACCTGAGCTATAAGAAATGAATAAAAAGATACATTTACGAGGGAAAAAAAAGCATTAATTACGATTCAAGTTCTTTCCATTAAGTTATTCAAAAGATAGCACTTTAACAAAATTATTAATTAGATAATCAAGAATGCAGTCTACATTTTATATTAAAAACAATAACTGAACAGAAAAAAAAAAGGTTTTGTTAAAATTAGTTAGGAAAAAACATCGTTATATTCAAATGAATCTAAGCAGAGTTAATTAAGATAACAAATGATTGTTTCTCGATAAAAATGACTTTGCTGATAATTTATCTTCTCATAAACCATTCACTTGATATGTTAAAGACCCAAGATTTATGTCGATTAAAATATTTTTGCTATAGTGAGAATACAGTATGAAGGGAAACATTGCAAATTTGATTAGGCATAGGTTTTATACTACTCAATTAAAATTCGAAGCGTTTTTTGTCGCAATAAATTCTTTTCCATTCAGTTTTGCAAATGAATACTTTTGTAACAGGAATAATAATTATTCAGTTGCATTCAAAACGTGTAAAAAGTAATGCTTCGGTTTAAAAACTTTTTACTGTATGATTCCAAAAAAATGTGTAAACTATAAAATTGCAGTCACATAACTGTTTTCTTTTTCTTTTTTAGCAATCATTCGCAATTATTTTTCTCTAATATAATCATAATTATGGTAATAAATATAATTTTAACATCTTGAACTCAAATTATGTTTTTCGCAATGACGAATTGAGATACTTGCATGTGTTTGCGTGTGTGCAAGTGTAGACGTGGTGTGTATTGGCGTGTATGTGTGTGTGTGTCTCTGTATACTCTCTGCTGAATATTTACTAACTTCGCCCCCCCCCTCCCACAAGTAAGAGAAGAAAGACTTTATTTGATACATTTACATATATTTTACCAAAATGTTTGCACGTTTGTTTTATGCACACAAAATTAATAAATGTGTAGCATGTTAACTTATTCCTATTTCCCACATTGACCTTTGAAAGATAAGTGAATCTAATACCCTTTTTAAAATAAAAAAAAAAGGCTAAATAACTTTTGTTAGGTGCAATATTCAGCTTCAGGTCCGTCGCTTAAATCAGGAGATAAGAAAGCTCTATTCCGCATTAGATTTTGGAAATACAACATCAAACATGATATACCATCCATACCACAATATACTAAACCAGACAAAATTTTTTTTTCAAAAAATTGGAAACATGTGTCAAAACCGAATGTTCCGGATCTTCCTTGTTCTAAACAAGAACTTTTTTTATTCTTTATAAAAGTGCTTCGTTTTCAATTAAATACTTGTTCTTCAATTTCATTTTTTTTTAACGTTTTGGCAGGACAGCCCCGTGGATCTCCTGGCATGAGCTGGCGGACCCAAGTGAGGTGGCCAGACCCAAGCGGGTCCGCGGGCCTCACATTTTGAAACCGTTTTAACCAGTGATTTGCAAACCGCATCTTTTTATTATAAATAGTTTAGAAATTATAAGATTTGTAAAATATAAAATATCTACTGACTTTTAGTTTACCCAGTACATTTCCAATAATTTTATTTTATTTTGCGCTTTCAAATGCAAGCAAATCTTTTACAACCGTAAATGAAAGTATTTTTAGCACGTAGAAGACTTTTAACAGCATACGAAAATAAAGCACATTTGCTTAAGTAACTGGTTTTTATTGGATGGGAATGACGAATTGCGTGATACAAAAAAGTACTTTTAAGTTGAAAAAAACGCAAAAATTTTTCTCTCAAAAGAAACTCATGCATTATGCACCAATTTTGAGACATAAAAATGCGAGTTTACAGTTGGATTTTAGAAAAAAAAACACTAGTAGCATGTTTAGAGGGAAAGTCGTCGAGTATTATGTAAATTCCACCGTTAGCTGGGCGTAAAAAGTGCTCAGTTAAGTTTTAGTATTGTAAATACAAATCAGACCGTTTTAAAGAAAGAAATAAGTTAAATATAGTATAAACGCAAATGCAGGATATATATTTGCAATTCACTTTGTCAGACAAATGTTGTGTGAAACTGGGATCGTAAACTTGCTTATGCCATACGCTTATTTTTGTTTCAACTATAAAAAACTAAGTTTTCGGTTGACATTTTTGAATAAGCACCTTTCATACGATGGATAATATATGATATTTTAACTTTTATTCGAAGGTTTCACATCTGACTTTATACAAATATTGTAATTTGCTTATTGGTAATAAAAGTTAGTTTTCTATCACATAATAAAGCGCCTAAAAATCTATATATATAAAAGAAAGTCGTGTTAGTTACACTATTTATAACTCAAGAACGGCTGTACCGATATGGCTAAAAATTGGTGGGTAGGTAGCTTAGAGACAGGATACGGACATAGGCTATAATTTATGTGTGTCAGTTACATAAATAGAAAAACTGTCTTATTGACTAAGCGTTTATACTAAGCCTTTTTTGACACCTCCATGGCTGAGCAACATAAAGCACACGTTCTGGCAGGTTCCGGAACGCAGTAAACAGATTATAAGTTAGCGGTGCGTTGAGTGTTATTTGACTTTTTCGTGAAATAAATTATAAACAAACGCGTTACTTCCCTTGAAATTTATATGTGATAAACTGTCAGAAACGATTGCTCATTCCTAGGATCCCGGTGATCCCAACCGATATGCTGTTTGAATTTAAAAGACTTCAATTTCCGATCCGTCTTGCATTAGTCATGACCTTTAACAAATCACAAGGCCAATCCTTAAAAGTTTGTGGTTTGAATCTAGAACATCACTGTTTTTCCCATGGTCAATTATCTGTGGCATGTTTACGGGTCGGAAGACCATCTGCGTTGTTTCTTTTTGCGTCTGATAATAAAACAAAAAATGTTGTGCATCAGAAGGTACTTTAGTGAAGAGCAACCTATGTACTAAAATACAGAAACAATAATGAATGATTAATGTAGGTATTTAATTCTTTTTGTATTTTCTAATAATAAAAAACTTAATAAATTCAAAAATTTTCTTATTTATTGCCTTTAAGGCGGAACAGAGTTCGCCGGGTCAGCTAGTAAATTAATAAAAAGTGGATGGAGGAAATGATTTTTGATTTAAAACATGGCTTCGGTGTTTTCTTTTCCTTCATATAAGCTATGTATTACTAATGTATGCATTAAAATTATTATTAATGTTCTCATAACTTTTCTTCTCTAGCTACATATATATATTTTTCGTGCCATTTTAGCGTATTTTTTAGTCCATAATGTTTAATAAAAACAAATTATTCCTAAATAATTTTATTTTCAAATTATTTTTTACCAGCAATTATTCAACATTTTAAAATAACTATTTTTACATTTCGTTTCACATTTCGATTTTTACTAATTTCTAATATATTTTAAAAATATAGGTATAGTGATTTTTTTGGAAAACGGGATCAAATAGTGATGGCAGCCTATGTGTCATAATTATACAACATTTAGTGATGCTTTAATAATCAGATGCTCTCAGCGAACTTCAACTTTTAGTTAAGGGTTATTGTATTACTCTTAGCGTTATCGTCAGATACATTTTTATCTGTAAGGCAATCCAAGTTGTTTTTCATTGTTAGTTGATTTCCGAAGCAATATTTATTAACCATAATTGAATTGTTTATTTCGAAACGGTAACATCTCTATTTTGATCTCCTCTGTCTCTTTAGAAAATTAAACAGCGCACGGTTATATTTTTGAATGTCATAATCAATGAAAAAATGCCTTTAGTTAAGTACACAATTACTGCAATAATTTACCAAATAACCATTGATTATGACATTCAAAAATATAACCGTGCGCTGTTTAATTTTCTAAAGAGACAGAGGAGATCAAAATAGAGATGTTACCTTTTCGAAATAAACGATTCATATTAATCTTTGCACTCAAACTTATAACCAAAGTTTATTGTTTCAAAAAAAGTTCGCATTAAGTTTTACTTTACACATGAACCCTCCTCACATACAAGTCGCATAGAAGTGTTAAAGTCGAACAATTATTCAAAATATACTAAACGTTAGAAATTTTCAAGCTATTTTTCTTACGTTAAATACTGTATTAAATATTATTATATATAGATTCAACTCAAAATAACGAAAAAAAGAGAAGAAAAAGGAAACTTGCACTTATAAAAAATGCAAGTACACAAGGCTGCATATTTTTTTCAAATCAAAATCTAACAGTTTTCCCCCATTTATAAAAAAAAAACTATCCATTAGTCCTAATTGGATTAGTAATACTTGTGTGCACATAAAGTATTAAAACTGCAAATGCAGTTTATTAAGAGCAATTTTTGACATGATGTTATTGTGATGCCAGCTTTACTATCATTTTCATGTCAGAAGTTTGTTTTTTCATAATTCACAATAAAAATTCTACAGGAGTTTTTACACGTGAGGGCATCCCTTTTTCTTAAATTAAACGATAATTATATTCGAATTTCAATAAAGCTACTTAAGAAATTTATTTTAGTCCGCTTCATTTAGAATAATTTAGAAAGCATCTTCAATTTAACTCTCATAACCCTACAACTTAAGTTTTAACACTGCTGAAACTTACTTGTAATGAAACGAGCAAACAAATACCGAAGCATTTAATCTAATCTTTGTTACAGAAAACTGAAAGCAAATATTTCATTTCCTCTCGAAAAAAGTAAAAAAAGAAACAAAGTCTTGAGAAAAGACAAATGTTGCCCACGAAAGGAATGCCCGAAAAAGACAAACAGTTTTGGTGGGAATAGATTCAACACTTCAAGAAACATCTGATTTTGGCCATAAATTTTCTTCTCTGTTCTTGATTTTCTTAACTAAATAGACAGCAGGAGTGACACGTTATATAACAAAACAGCGATTTTTCTTCACGAGCATAACTGAAGATTTTTAATTTTTACCCTTTATCTCTCTTCTTTAAAACTGTTTTTAAAGGAAATGCATTACGTAAAAACAGATAAAAACCAATTACATCTTTTGTAATCATATAATAGAGATTGTAACTACCCGATACTCTTGTTACTATTATATTGCGTAAGTTGTTATTACACGTTGTTTAATCTTTTAACTATACGTAACGTTTTTATATTCCATGAGTGTTTTGCAATACTTGTCTTTTGTACATAGCTTTCAAAAGATTAGACTGTAATTACTTTTAAATCATGCAAAGAATCATGCACCCAATTTTAGTTGGCAGTTTAGTTACAACAGTATGGATTTTTTTTTCTTTTGTTTTTAAGCAAAAAATGCTTTTGTTCATGTAATTTTGCTTCATCGATGTAACTGAGGAGAATTAAACTAAAAGAAAAACTGGATTGTATATTTTTCTGTAACATTCTTGTCGTTTTGTTAATTTTAGAATATAAATGTGTTTATATCTGCTGTAAAGATTATTATAATTCATAAAAAGAAAGAGTTTGATACGTTAAAAATATTTCCAAAATTGAAAGAATAATAATAATATTTTCTCCAAGAATAAAATATAGTTTTAGCATTGAGTAAAATGTATCACATTTTAAAAAGTGATCGCAATGGTAAGACAAATGATACATTTAATCGTTTCAATTTTTGAATTCAAAGTGTAAATTTACACCAACGCATATATAACGCTCTGAGTGAAGATGTGCTTTATTTTAGTCCGAAAAAAAGAAGCTTGGGCGTTTCTTAAATCTCTCAAATAATTAAGAAAAAGTTAAGTTAACGCAACATGGCTTTGTATTTCATAATTTTTTTAATGAATATTATTTATAAAAGTATTAAAAAAAGAGAGTTTTGTTCAATTATAAGGTAAACACATTTAGTAAAGCGTATTGCCATAAATTTTCATATAGTCGGTTAAGAAAATAAAAAAAGGTAAACAATAATAGTGATTAATAAAACAAGTTATATGATCAGTAGTACCTTGATAGTTTGTTTTCATTTCATAGAGTGAAGTAAGCAGCTTACCTGAAAAAAGAGAAAGAAAACAAAATATTATATTTTGTTTAAAACCTTATTTTACAGTTCAGCAAGTACTAATATTACGAAAGATTTAAATAATACTGAGGCGTTTATTATCTTAATCAGCTTAATCAAGAAATTTTCAAAAGTGATTTTTATTTCCCTTATCAGGAACTTTGCTATGCCATGTCATCCTAGTTGGAAACTAGGGGCCTGGCCCTATGGAAGCCATGCTATGATTTGGAGTAACGTAAGTTTTAAAAGTTTTATTTCGGACGGTACCCGCACGGCTTTGCCCGTGGTATAAAATTAAAAGTTCATTTGTAAAATAATTGATATATCAGAAAAAATGCTCTATTTTAGTTTTATTCAACTATAATTCCTTCAAAGTGATATAAAGATCTGATATGGACCCCACACTACTTAATTTTACGTGTAAATTTCTTAGTAGATGCCTTAAGTGCTAAAATAGTGCTTGGAGTGAGCAAGATAACAATTCAAACATTTGTAGCCCTAGTTTGCTACGAAACAATGCAAAAAAATATTTTACAATGATTAATCTCCTGAAGATCGTCGTTTTTAACATCATTCAGTGGATTTTTTGCAAAATATCGCCAACAGCGCCAAATTGAACCCAAATAAAAAAAAAAAAAAAAAAATCGCCAATTTGGCGTCAAATATTTGGCGATCAAAAGATTGGCGATATATCGCCAAGTGGTCGCGCCAATTCATATCACTTTTGTTAACCAATTCATATCACCTTGCATTGAAAACACTGATTTACCCGATGAATGGGGTAAAACACCCCCTTGGAACATTCGAATACAACCCCAAGGGAGATGGACAAAAATAAGCCAAAAGAGAAAATAAGAACAATTTTGTTGATAACAGGAACCAACAGAAATCTTACCAAAGTTTAAAAGAAGAAGAAAGTTTTATTTCCCAGCTTAAAAAACAAAACAATACATTTTCCGAAACGAAACACTTTAAAAAAACGATGCAATATCGAAATTGATACAATATTTCGTTAATCTGTGCTTTAGGTACCCTTTTCTCGCTAAATGAACGATAGGCGCGCCAAGCGTGGTAACCCTAGCTAATTTGCGTAGTTGACTTTTTGAAAACGCGCCAAGCAGGGTCCCAAAGCATCTTCACCGGGAAAAAGACAGGGTTGCCAGAGAATTGGAACAAAAAATACTATACCTCCTCTAAAAAAATATTACAAAATACTACTGTTTCAAAACGTTGCCAAAATCAATGTTGCTGAAATGCGAAATCTATGAAAATGAAAAAAAAAATCCGCCAAATCTTTTAATTAAGTCATTAGTATATTGGAAACAGGGTTGCCAGAAAAATACTACGCTCCTTATTTGGGCCGAAAAAATACTACCGTAGAATCAAAAATACTACGTCTGGCAACCCTGGAAAAAGAACGAAACAAAAATAAGTATGAACACGTAACCATAGTAACAACATGAAAAGTTGATTTCCGTTGATAAAATAATTCTTTTCATCTCTCTTTTCAAACAAATTTTATTATCGAGCTGAACCATTTTAGAATCGTTTGGCTTGCTTTACTGAAGGTAAGCCTTGAATTTCGGGATTCTAAAAACAGTTGTTACAGCTCTCCTGATGATCGTAGAAACTTCGAAAAAACTTCATTTTGTGCAGAAAATTCCAAGCTTTCGAATGACATAAGACTTGAAAATGTGTGTGAAATATTTCTTCCCTATTTTATCGAATTTCCGCTAAGAATTCGAATAGAAAAAGAACGAAATGGAATTTTCGAAAAATCGCTTCGAGGTGCAAAACTACATGCTACAAACTAATTTTGTGCCAAGTGGCATGAAAATCGACCGAACGGTTTTGGCGCTACGCGCGTAACAGACAGACAGACAGAAAGAAAGAAAGAAAGAAAGAAGGACAGACAGAACCACCTTCAGCTTTATTATTAGTAGAGAAGAGACGGCACTGCAAAAAATAAACTGTTGTTTTTGCAGTGTAATACTGGCAGTATAGGTTCCAGTTTGAAACTGTAAAAGCACAGTAATAAACTGTAAAACTACCTATTTTACAGTTTCTTACTGTAAAACTAGCAATTTTACCATACAATAAGCTGTACTATACTGGAAAAACAACAGTATAATACTAGCAGCAGTGGTCTCAGTTCAAAACTGTAAAATATACTGTAATAAACTGTAGAACTATTAATTTTACAGTTTGTTACTGTAAAACTTCTGTAAAATCCTCTGTATTATGATGTAAAAACCACGTTCATTTTTCACAGTGTATGATTTGGGGTAGCGTAAGTTTTAACCCCTTGCCTGATTATCCCGAGTTATCTCGGGCTCGTATAAGTTGCAGGTAATTATATACACCCGAGTTTCTCGGAATAATAATTTTGAGATTCATTGGTCTCAATTAATGCTTTTAAGTGTTGACAACAAAACTTGAATTACAGTTTATTATTATTAAAAAATATTTTTCATGAACTGACCCAAGTAGCATCAACTCATCGGATTTTGCTCGGCCAATCATCGAACTCCTCGTAAACTGATCCCGTAACGCACGATAACATCGTTCCGATCAGTTTCCGAGCACGGTTTTCGATGAGCTACTTTTCATCGGAAAGCGATATCCTTCCGATCAACTTTCCCGATGAAAATAAGCCAACAATCCAAAATTGATCCTAAATTCATCGGCACGAGACTGCACTGCTCGTAAATTGCTCCAAATCTCATCGGATTTTGCTGCTCGGATTCTGTTTGGCCGATGAGACAGATTGGAGCAATTTCCGATGAGAACTCATCGAATCCGATCATCGTCCGATCAGAATTTCATCGGGTTTCGATAAATGGCCGATGAGCTAATGCTGCTAGGGGAGTCTCATAATACATATATCGAATTTTGAGCCCGGTGCTTGTAGTATTATATAATTTAATCTTCAGGAGCTATTTATTTTTTCGTCTAGAATCAACTACGTGTCTCAATATACAGATAAACTACTGCTAGATGGTGGGCGCTGCAAACTGTTAAAATATTTTAGCACTTCCCTTTTCCCTGCTGCTCCAATCTACCCCACATCCTATAATAACAACTTACTTCTTTGGCACACTTTATTGAACAAGATTGAGAAAAAAAGAAATGCTATTTAAAAATTTGCGAAAGAGGACTACACAAGTAGACTTTTTCTTAGTTAAATACTTTGCCATTTCAATACGTATCGTTTTGAAAAGAAAAAAAAGTTTTTCTTGTTTCGGTCCCTAAAACACACAGGCGTATATTACTGTATACTGGTTTGGACTTTTTTAACATTGTTGTTTATTATTTTCCCTTTCTAATGCAAACGTTTAAGTCTTTTTCTCATGTATCTTTTGCTAGAAGTAAAATCATTCTTCGATTTTATATTTAAAACAATCATTTAATTTCATATTTATGTGTATCAAAATCATAATTATGTGTATCAAAATTAATTATTTTAGCCAACAACAAGCGAAAACCATTAACAAACAATTTTATGAAACGCAAATTGAGCATTTTTTTACCATCTTATCTAGTGCTGCCGTTCATACCAAAAAAAAAAAAAATCTTACAAATTATACGTAAATAAACGTAAGAATTTTCGCTCTTTTCCGCACTGTAAACTCATTCACTGTAAAAGTTGTTTATCTTCTTGTATATAATTTTACTAAGCTTCATTTTCAGGGTGTCTACAAAAGAACTCCGGGGCTTTAAATTTCATATCTTACTAACTATAGATGATAGCAAAATGTAGTTAATTTCTCTGAAACGACTGACTAACAAGTTTTGCTCATATCAATTGGGAGGTTTCATCAAAAGTTGGCCGCACTGCCTGTTCGTTCAGTTTGCGTGTGCGTGAGGCACTTGACGCTCGACTCAGCAACATATGGATTGGAAGAGAAGAGCCTAGTCCATGGCCTCCAGGGAGACATGATACTTTTTCTTCTTGGGGTATATCAAGAATCTGGTGTATGTGGAGAAAGTTCGTAATGTTGACTATCTCAGGGAACGAATAATCAATTGTGTGGCTACCGTCCTCCCAGATATACTGGCCAGGACATAGGAAGAGGCACAGTACTGATACGATGAGTGCCGTGCCAATAACGGAGCTCATATTGAACTTCATTAAATTCTTTAAAAAACTTGAAAATATAACTTTTCTAATCATGTTTAAAAATTTATATCAATGTTTTACTTTATTAAAATATTTTGCCTCAAAACCACGGAGTTCTTTTATAGACACCCCGTAAAAAACCTTTGCAATGTTTTTTCTTAAAAAAAAAAAAAAAAAAAAAAAGAATACAAGTGTTCAACTCCTATTTGTTATTACATATTTATATTTAGAAAAGGGATTTACTTCGCTTTCAGGCTAAAAGTGAAATTGAATATGCTACCATTTAGCCAACAAATGCGCATCTCAAAAATATGAAGTAATACCACTTTTACAAGAAACGACTTTGTTATAATTCCCGAAGATAATGAGTTTAATACATATGAATTTTAAATATAATAGCTATCTATTATAGCATAGTATCCAAGCAAAACATAAAGTCACTTAAAATTAAGAAACATTTCCATTTAAAATGTTATAAATGATAATTACAGTTCCCATGAAAAAATAAAGTACCGCTCCTTAGCATATTGCATTCCCACAACGCTTCCTAATCTCTGTGAAATGATGCCTCGTAATCCCTGCCTTATATAGTCATCAATTAGGATTTAATTGAAATTTCTGAAGACTAAGAGGTGGAATGTATTGGAATCGCCAATTTTACAGTTTCAAACTGGAACCTCGGCTGTCAGTATCATACTGTTGTTTTTGTAGTTTAATATTGCTAAATTTTACGGCAATAAACTATAAAGTTTCTAACTTTTTATTACGGTACATTTTACAGTTTTAAATTAGAACCTCGGGTGCCAGTATTATACTGTAAAAACAACAGTTCCATTTTTCGCAGTGAACCACTTTTACAAGAAACGACACAGTTATTATTCCCGAAGAGCATGAGTTTAATGCATATGAATTTTAATTATAATCAGTATCTATTACAGCATATTATCCAAGCAAAACCTAAAGTCGCTTAAAACCAAGTAACATTTTCATTAAAATGTTGTAATTGAACATATGAATATTGAATACGATACCATTTACTGTTATTAAATATGATGCCATTAGGAAACAAATACGCATATCAAAAATATGGAGTAAAAACCACTTTTACAAGAAACGGCACAGTTATAATTCCCGAACAGCATGAGTTTAATCCATATGAATTTTAATTATAATCAGTATCTATTACAGCATATTATCCAAGCAAAACATAAAGTCGCTTAAAACCAAGTAACATTTTCATTAAAAATGTTATAATTGACCATATGAATATTGAATACGATACCATTTACTGTTATTAAATATGATGCCGTTAGGAAACAAATACGCATATCAAAAATATGGAGTAAAACCCACTTTTACAAGAAACGGAACAGTTATAATTCCCGAAGAGCATGAGTTCAACCCATATGAATTTTAATTATAATATGTGTCTATTACAGCCAAGCAAAACATAAAGTTGCTTAAAACCAAGGAACATTTTCATTAAAAATGTTATGAATGATAATTACAATCCCATGAATAAATAAAAGTGCCGCTCATTAGCATATTGCATTCCCATAACGCTTCCTAATCTCTGTGAAATGATGCCTTGTGAGCCCAGCCTTATTTAGTCATCAATTAAGATTTAATTGAAATTGGTGAAGACTAAGAGGTGGAATGTATTAGTTGCCAGATACTCCTGTTGCTCACTTCGGCGGCTTTAAGGCATAATTGCCCATTTAAGATCGAATGTCCATATTTGATTAAGCAGGCGTTTAAATTTCGAATATATTCGTCGAATTAAAATTAAGGATACGTTCAGGGAAATTTATAAAATTTATCAAAGTCAGTGTACTTGAGGCGTAATTTAGAGATAACATTTTAACATAAATGGTTTGAAATTTTAGTAATCACATCAATCATATATTGCTGTAATGTGTGACATATTAATGAAGTAAAACCTCTTAATAACGGACACTAAGGAGTCCCTTAAATAGAAAAGTATCTTCATTCTGAGTTGATGTACTCAGTATAATTTTATAGAAAACGTAAATCATTAACATGTTATCTAAAATACTAAAAAATATTTTGTAAATATTGATCAAAAATTAAAATGGATATTGTGTGAGATATATTTAATGCAGTACATCATATTACTAAGGTTACATTAACGGACTTTACATTTTACTGCTTAAACAGAGATGTATCTTAAATATTAATTCATACAATCTGTATAATATTAAAATACGCGTAAAAATTAATATTTATGTAATATACGAAAGGATGTTTTATAAAAACTTAATAAAATTCAGAGTGGACATCATGTGCGACATATTATTATAGTGCCATCAGAGTGGTGTAGTGCTTAAGACGCTGGCCTTTTACACCCAAAGGCGCGATCCAAAGGATCAAACCTAGCTCAAATCAGCGAATTTTCATGATAAAGAAAATCAACAGCATCCATGCCTTATACGGCATGTAAAAGATACCTCGAGTACTTGTTTGGCGTATAGTATCTCTTGGCAAAGCAAAATTCCGAGTTCAGTTTCGCATCGAAAAGAGCCCAGATGCCTCCATCTAATGGGGAAACTGGGCGTCAAAATTCTCGTGGTAATGGCATTCCGCCGATGGTGGTGCCACATGAAATAATGCTTGCCGGTCTCGGAGAATGCATTTTTGCTGCAAAAGGCAAGAAGCTAAAATCAGCCCCGTTTAAAACAAATAATATTATTATATAGCATACCCCTTCAATAATGGTCGTCGCTAATGGGACTGGATATTCTGTCCTTCAAGTAAAGTTATCCCTTCCGAGCCTATTAGTAACAATGACTGAAATTCGAAAAAATTCATAACATAGGTCTAAATTTGAATTTTGAGCCTTGAAAAGGAGCTTCGTTGTCGGGAAATTTGCACTATATATATTCTTTTATTTACGCCTGTTTGTTAACTACGCTTCACTTGAAAAAAATCGAGATAGACCGTGCAAAGAAGGGAAATGTATCTTGTACGTTATACGTCTGTGAAATTCGTTGATGGCTTTTGAAGCTGCAGCATTTGAATTGCATGTGTAAAGGAATGAAGAAAAAAAATCAATTGCATTCAAATAAGTAATTTTCAGCATTTAGTCAGTTAACATACACAATAACAACACAATAGTTCATAAATGCAGTTTTTAGTTAAGACAAGGTTTAAGAAAAATACATTACAATAAGAATTTTTAAAACTATTTTCAATAAATACGCTTTTCTAATGCATGGACGACTTCACTGGGACCGTAGCCAAGGATATTATCAGTTTTAATGAAACTAAACATTCCATTTCGTTGCCAAAACACACAAAGAAATAGAAGAAAAAGTTGGAAGTTTAACAAAAACATTGTTTTAAAACGACAAATGTTTGGCAAATCTTCGAAAGCCTGAAACGACGAACTGTTCTAGTGGGAATAGCTCAAACACTTCTAGAAACAGCTGCAGAGGTCATAAATTCGCGATTCTATTCTTTTGTTTCACCATTACTGAGCATTACCTGAGATAAAGGTCAAGTTTTATGTAATGTTTCTTACTTAAGTTGATAATGTTTCTTTTATGCATTGCTTGATGTTAAATGCCATGAAGCGAAAATTGTAGAAAGTTATGTTTTTTTTTAGTAATAAATTACCTTTGTGCCTTACCTCATATTTAATAGATTTAAAGCAGTTTCTGTTTAACATAATTGTGTGAAAGTATTACAAAGAAAATAAAGTTGTTGCATTACAAATGGACGTATTATAGCGTCCCTAATTTGACTACATTGCCCAATAACTCATTTTGACTGGTTGAGCAATATAGGTATGATAGATATTGAAACGAAAATGAAGGGGGGAGGGGGTTAGTAACTACAAATTTTAATAAACGCATAAAGAGTTAAAAATGACTGCTTGGGCAATCTAGTGTTAATTCTTTACCAATAAACAAAGCAGAAAAATTAAATTATAATATCACAATGGTCATTAAATAATGCACTATATAATTACCGATAGTTCTAATTTATGTTATTCCATTCTTGAATTTAATTTCAGAAAATTTAAGATGTTTTAGCCTTAAAGTATGACGTCCGACTAAAGAGAGTCATGTTTTTAGAAGGAATCAGAAATCTTCTACGATTTAACTTATTTTATATTTCTTGTAGGATTGGGAAAATCTCTATTTGTCAAGGGGAACCTGCGAATGATTGCTGCCAATTTTAAACACTTCAAATTTCGATTTATAATTGAAAGCTGCTGAAGCATTTTAGCAAATGTGGCCAAAGAAAATACTGAGCTACAGGCAAACAGAGAACTGCCTATTTTCCAGCAACAGTAGCAGCGCTAGGGCCTAAAGGTAGATCTTTGCACTCATCTGGGGCACAGGCAATCTGGACAGCACGTAATTGTATGGAAGGATCCCCAGACAGCACGAAACGTCCAATGGACGTTCATTTTATGTCCTGAACGTCCGAATCTGGTCCGATGTCAAAATCGATGAAATTTGGCGATCCTTAGATGCGCCTCCGAGGACGTCCCACGGACTATTTTTTTTAGGTCTAAGGATGACCAAAAGTGATCCGCATCCTTTCAGGACGTACAACGGACTTTTTTTCCAGATGTCCTGGGAACTTATCTCTAAGGATGTCCCAAGTCTCAACAAAATAAATTGTTTTTAGGACATTATTTTCAAGTTGTAGGGAAAATTTTATTTTTATTTTCTCAATGAAATTTACTACAAATGACAGTAAACTATGATGCACAAAACTTATACGAAGCATGAAAATAATATTTAAACTAACTAAACATGAAAATATGCTACAAATTTTTGAAGGAAGAAAATCCTTGAAAAAATACTATTTTTTTTTTTTAAATTTTACAATTAAATATGAAGTGGGAAGCTCAAAGTAGCTCTGCAACTAATTTAAAAAACCAAATAAATACAAAACAAGCTTGTGTTTGTCCGAAATATTTTTTTAAATTATGTCATGGTGTACTGTAAAATTTGATGATATGAGGTCATCCTAAGGAGCATCATATAGGACGTCCCAAGTACAAATTTTATTATTGTCCTCCGGATAGCCTGAAGTAAACTGCAACATTTCAAGACGTACGAAGGACTTTTTTTTCTGACATCCTGTGGTCTTCATTCTTAGGATGTCCTGCAAATGAGTCAAATCAGTCGATTATAGGACTTACTTATTTAACTTCGAAAATTCGTATTTTGAGTGAAAGTGGTGAGTACGAAGTGAATTTTTTTTTCCATATTCATCTATGAAATTTTTGGACTTCTAATATACTTTATTCTAAATGGAAAAGTGGGCGATTTGTTCCGAAAAACTTGGATTTTTTTAAAAGTAAAGTTGAAATATTTTCAAAGTATATTAATAAACAAAAAAGTAGAAGAACATTTTAAGAGTAAAAAATCATTTAGCTCGAATTTTTGTGTGTGGAAATGTACATACATTTTTAAAACGTTCATGATGGTCAAAATTCTTGCAAATTTTGATAGAGGTCAAAATTAAAAAAAAAAAAAAATGCCAAAAATGCTCTCTTTCTCTTAAATTTAAAACATCAAAATTTGAACTTGATTTATTAAAGTTTATACTAGGATAATGACCTGATGATAATACACTACAGTATATCCTGAAGATTTTTTTTAATGATGATTGTTTTAAGCTTTTTTCTTTCTTTTTCTTTTTAAATTCATTATAAAATGTAAAATATATTTCTACTGACTTTTTTTTCTCTCTTTAAACCTCTAAAATAAAAATTTTAGTTTTAAATTATTATAAAAACAAACTATCCCTAAATTTATTAGACTTTTTTTTTTTTTTTTTTAAATTGACGTATTTTAATTGTAAAAGAAATAAAAATAAAAATAAGTAAATACACCATTTTCTGTTATAAGCACACACATTTGAAATTTGTTATTACCATTCTTAAATAGTTTACTTTAGGGCAAAAATACCCTTTTTTTTTTCAAATATATTTGAATTGTATTAGTACTACTTAAAAATCATTCACTGATGTCATATTTTTTATTATTAAAATTTTAAAAATAGTTCTGAAACAGTTTTCCAAAACAATAGTTTTTCGCACCGAGGTTGAAGAAATGCCCTAATGCCGAAAAGATAGCTAACATTTTTTTATTTCTGAAATCAAAAGGGCTTTTTTAATTCCAAAAAGATTAAAATTATGATACTTTACCACCGACAGAGTGGTATAGTGGTTAAGACGCTGGCCTCTTACGCCCAAAAGCGCGGGTTCGAGTCCGGCTCCAGTGAGTGGATTATCATGATGCAGAAAATTGACAGCGCTCATGTCGTATGATTATGCGGCATGTAAAAGATCCCTCGAGTACTTGTAGACAGCCAAATTAGTAATTACAATTTTCGTTGAGCACTTGATGTATAGTCCGTCTAATGTTCTAAAGAGAACCAAAATTTGAACGGCTATAGTTCGTAGGACGTCTTTTGTTCATTTTAATTAGTCCATTTAACGTCCGCACAAAAAGCTTGGTCCTAAAAATAGCCAATAAAAGAACGTCTGACATCATTTTAACAACCTGGGGATAATGTTTTCTGAACGTCCTGAGGGCGACGAAAGGCTTAAGTCCTCGGGATGACTGCTGACAACACAGGGACCAACTGGGGAAGAACACTTCGCGGACATTGAACGGTCCCTAGGCTGTCCCTCGATTACCGCGGGATGAAATTTAAACGTCCGAAGGATGAGTTAATATTTTGAGTTAGTCCTGAAATGACATTTTTAGGACGTCCAAAGGACAAAGTAGTGCTGTTTGGGGAGAAATACGCTTTGTTTGTTTTAAAACAGGTAGCTAAATATATTTTTTACAACAGTGGGATGTCTGCATTAAAGCAAATGCAGCAATTCAGGAAATGTTTTCGAAGAGATACTTGATTTTCACAGGAAAATGGTGGAAACCCGCCCCGTTAGCAGGAAATAATCTGCGACAATTCAGATTTTTTTATTGGGTGGTATATCTTGGGTGGTAGAAGACGTAAATTTCTATCTTTTTATATTATACTTAAAAAAATGTTCTAGCTCCTAGAACCCTACAGGAACAACATTACCTTTTTTCTGACAAATATATCTTTGATTAAACAATAAAAATCTAAAATTGAATTGCAGCGAAATTTGGATTCAGGGCCTTAGAAATTAGGACAGCGATGAAGCAATGCATCTGAAGCTTAGGCCCTAATTTTCCTTTACGCAAATTCTTGTAGACATACTAGTGTTACCACGCGTACACTTTTAGAACCAAAATGTCTGATAAGTCAGCTCCCCTTATATAAGGGCCTTAGTTTGAGTTATACTCATCTTGTAGACAACATAGAAAAAAAACCATCTACCTCTCCAAGTCTCTATTCATTGCAAAGAGGAACAACACAATTCATCCACCAAAGTTACGAGAGGTCATCCACTTCATGTTTTCATTTTCTTCGCCCACTATTTCATTTCGATGGAAGTGCCTGGATCTGACATTCCGAGGAAACTCCAAGATATTTTGATAAGCGTCTATTCATTTCTTTGAATGGTTGTTACATAGAAAATTAAGAAAGGGATGGGGTTTCTATTTCTATAACCATATTTTTACTTATACAGCTCGAAGATTGAGTGTTTGATTTTGTGCTTTCATTTCCATACAGGAGAAGAGAGATAAATTATAGACTAGTAGGAGAGAATGACAATAGTTTCAATGAAATAGTTTCAAAAAGGTTTATTTATTAGTTACTAGCTGCGTCGGCCGGCTTTGCACGGTCTACCTAGAGAATAAAAATTTTGTCAGGTGATGCGTGTCTAAAATCCAGATTAGATTATTAACCTTTTAACTGTCATGCCCGAGATAGTCTCGGGCACAGCTGGTTTTCGAAAATGTCACGCCCGAGTATTACTCGGTTTTTTTTTTTTTTTTTGAGTGCATCGTATTGTTATACGCGAATATATATCGAGAGACGTTTATTTCGGCTTCATCTCTTTGTCAAACCCGACTGTTTCTCGGGTTTGTGCTTGGAAAAGCGTTAAAAATCAAAATAACTTGACAGTTAAAGGGGTTAAAGTAGATATTTTGCCCCCACGTAGTGCAAAAAAAGAATCAATCGTCAGAAATGTTTTAAATCCCTAGTTACAGAAGAAGCCTCAAAGCGAAAGCAAGAATTTTATTTGTTTTACACTCAAGAAAAAAAAATTCCACACATTTTTCCTGTTAATGATTTCTGTCACGGCAATTCATTTTCTTTTACGCTCATGCAGACGATTTTTATTTCATTTAAAATTAATATTTCTAAACTTAAAAATGCCCATGTGTTTTTTTCTCGGTAAAAATATCAAAAAGTAATTTTCAAAAAAAAAAAAAAAAAAGGAAATTCTCCCAACATATATTTTACCCATCTTTCCAATGAAACTAAAATCGAGAAGATCTGATAACTATTTCGGGTAGGAAGAGCCCTCTTACGCCAATTTTGGATCCTTAAATTGAATTTTGAACGGTTCCGTACTTTTTAGGCATTTAAATATTCTCTTACAAAACTTCCCGGGTGGCCAAGTACCTCCCTGCCTAATTTGATCGAGACCTAGCGTAAACTATGAATTTGTATTGGAACGTACAAAAAAAAAACATACATACATATTTATTCTTTGTTTTCTTTATATGGATTGTTTTCGTACAAACTTTTTAATATATTGAACTTTATAATATTTTCTATAAGGAAAAGTTGCCAAAATTAATGGGGTCGCCGGGATAGAGCGGTGAAAGTATTGCTTTAAATGCCAGAGGTTGTGAGTTGGGTAGTATAGAAGTTTCTTTGCTATAACATGAAATGTAGATCTTTCTTGGGCTCATTATTGTTTTGTAACAGCTAGGATCACAATTTCGTGTGCGCTGCTTCACTTTTCCAACTGTACCGAAATTTGAACTAATTTAATTAAAATTAAGTCCAATTTCCACAATACACACTTGCCATAAGGGTTCTTTTATACTGTAGAACACCATTCTCGGCACAACAACACATTCACACAAAAAAAAGGACAAGAGCAGGAGCGAGAAAGAACCTCCATGTTCGAGTAGAGATTCGAGCTCAGAACCTCCCCATTCGTAGTCAGACTTCCCTGACCGCTGGAAAAGGTTGCCAGCTCTTGGCTTGTTCTGTGTGTGAATACAAAAATTATATACACTATACATAGAGCTTCTCTAGTTAGCTGTAGAGCTCCTGAAGACTGGCTGAAGTTCTCCGACATTTTGGTTACAAGACAGCTTTGGATCCAGCCTTGTTTAAGTATTAGGGAACACGTTAATATTGCCCTGGTTGCTCTGGCGTAAAATAACTTATGATCAGATGAATAAAGCGCCACATTAGGTAAGTCTAGAAGAATAACTTATTTCTCAAATTTAAAAACTGTTAATTGGGAAATGTAACTGTAAGTAGGCCCATTTCCATACTGCACTTCGCAATGATCAAATGATCATTTTTAGTAGAAATAGGGTTTAAAAGAACTTTAAGCAAGTACAGAATCACCATTGTTTAAGAAGGAATTTCTTCAATTTCATCGAAATTGTTCCAAGTATCCGTGTGAAAAAGTTTCCTGAATGTTGCGTAATGCAGACTTCTCACTAATGTAAAAAATATGTTCAACTACCAATTTCAAAATTAACTAAACAATTTTGTTAAGTGCTTTACCAGTACAACTAAAAACTGTATCAGGTGTCTGAGAGCACGATGCGAACGAAATGCAGTTTTTCTTTAATTGAAGGCAATAAGCATTTTGCAATATGCTTGCATTCCGCAGTAACTTTGGCCATATATATTAACACGCTTTAGAAGCTTTCCTTGTAAATCAGGTTAGTGCCAAAATCTTTATGTTAAAAATTACTATGTTTTATTAAATAGTTTCTTATGTACTCCGAAGACGGGACTTGTTTTTGTTGGGAAGGTTTCAGAATGCTTTAGAGAGATACCAGATCAATCTCAGGATGGTTACTGGCTTTTAGCAGGAAACTTTCCAGTTTTTACCAGCTATGTTAATGGCAGAATTTAGGCACATTAGGGACATTTAACGAAAATGCCGCCATTTTGTCTCAAACGTGACGCTCATATATTTCATTAAAAAGTAGTAATTTTAAAAGTTAACGAAGTATTTTGCCTGAGAAATCCCACACCGGTTTGTGATTTCTTAGCCCACAAAATTTCGTCCATTACCCTTTGAAATCACTACTTTTTTATGAAATGCATGAGTGTCACGAGCAGGACAAGATGGCAAATTTTTCACGTAATCCCCCATTAGTTACTCATTATTCCCCGGGAACATCTTTTTTTTTGCAGTGTGTTTGTTGTTGTTTCTAATACCACTCGGGTATCCGAGCCCGAGTAGATGAAATCTGCTCGATTTAAGGTAGGAAAGATACGACTTCCGTTTTTAAGAGTACCATTTAGGTGGAAGACCGATTTAAGCTCAACACACATGCCATAAGGACCCGTTCATAGGGTAGGCATCCATTCATAACTCACTTTCACACACAGAAAGAACAATGACAGGAGAGAGAGAAAGTACGCCCATGCCCCAGCCGGGATTCGAACCCGGAGCCATCGCATCACGGTCAGACGTCGCTGACCACTAGACGAGGTGGCCGTCGTTTTGCAGTGTAAAACATATAAGTGAAATTGTGCTAGCCGTGGATTTTATTCTGTTAAAAAAAATATATTTATCTACCGCCAAAGAAAAAAAAAACTATCACTTTCGTGCTGAGCACAAAAATCGTATCAGCACTTTTTAACAAAATTGAGTTATTGAAACTATTCTTAACAAAATTGAGGTGGATCTTTGAAGCGTATTTCAACTAACTACAAAAATATATGGTCATTCCAGAACGGAAATATTTTTTAAAAAATTCTGAAAAAGTTTCATCTGAATCAAATACATTGTGGCGCAAACCTTTCAAGAGTAATATCTCAGTTTGAGCTCAACTGCAGATACCACTTTTACGCTTAGCACAGCAGATCAATGTACAAATACGTTTTTAGTGCTATTTTCGTAAATTACATAACTTTGTCAAAACTGAAAACGGAGAATTGAAAGTATGAGCTCATTTCTGAAAACTGATTGGTATTTTTTCAACAATCTAAAATTAAAGAACAAAGGTTAAGCTCTACATAAAAACATTTTAGTTGAAACTCTTTTCGTATCCTGCAGCACTAATTGAAATTCAGCTCAAGAACTACAAGCTAAAATTGTATTTACATTGATTTTCTCTTAGTACTTTAACAGTATCATAGAAGAAAATAAGCAAAAGTAAATGCTAGTCACGTATGGGGAACTTTCAGCTTTGAGAAATTACTAATAGAAACTACTCAAAAGCTTTTAGAAACAGAGAAAAGTGCTTTAAATGCGAAGGACTAAAACCGATATTAATGTTGATGGTATATATTTTTTGCTTGAAAACGTATCAATAAAATATCGATGTTTTCATATAACAACTTAGTACTAGCGTAAACGAAATTTTTCATTAAAAAATATAATTAAGGGAGACACGTACCAAAAATAATCTAACATAGTGATTACAAAAATGATTGAATAAATAAATGAAAGGGTCTTTTTCATTTTGGTACATCCACTTTGTCTTGCTGCACTTGACTAAATATTAAAAATATTAAATAAATAAAGAAATAAATAAATACACAAATAAAAAACTGAATGTTAAATAAAAATGCTGCCGTAAACCTATTTTAGTTGTTTTGGAAATTTCGAGATATATTTCTGTAATGTGACTGACTTGAAAATTTCCGAATAATTTAAGAAGGTTACTAACTTTAGAGAGAAACGTTCCTGATTTTTTCCAAACATGTAGCAAGCAAAATTTAGGCCCATCAGGTGCTCATTAATTTTAAGAACGTTTCATTTTTTTACAGTGTTCTTATGATAGAATATACGGCAATTTCATACCTTGCGAAAAAATATATTATACGATGCTTCAATTCATGTTTTAAAGATATGAGAAAGTCTTTTTGCAGTAGTCATTTGTGTTTACTAAACACTGGAAAAAGTTATTTTCCTTCTCATAGCAGTGAAAAATGGTCGTTTTATAAAAATGTAAAGTAAATACCGTGAAAATGCAGATAGATATTCAGGAAATGCGATGCTACTGAGTAAATATTGAGTTCCTGTCATGAAGCCATTTTGAGATCAATTTCTTCGTCGCATATCTGTATACTTATTTTGTTTTGGAATTTTTCAAGTTTCATTTTTCACGTTTCAATGTGTGGAGATTATGCTGCTAGACATTATTTTGTAGATTTTTGTAACAATATAATCTCAGAAAAGAATAGCACGTTTTGCTTTTTTTTTTTTTTATGAAGCTCTGCTTATTTTTTCCTTGTATTTCTGCTCTCTTATGATTTGTCTAATTCCTACGGATCATACATTTTGCTCATGAGAATACACAAAGTTAAGTATGTTTAATTTCTAGATTTTACTGTTTAAACTATACGAGTATTTAAATTGTAGGGAATAGTTGCAACTTATAGTTTATTATAGTTTATTATTTGTACTACATTTATTTAAACCAGATAAAAACATTTTAAAAATATGATTGTTTAAATTAGAGGTCTACAGGAACCAGATCATAGAAGAGCAGCATTTCAAATTTACTTTATTTAAAAGGAAAACGGGTAAAAAGCCTAAATTTTGTCTTCTCAATCTTCAATTAAGATGATTTCAGGCAATTATTTCTTCGTATTATGTATCGTAAAAAGACTTGAATGCTCTGTTTTTTATAAAGAACATGGTCTTTACTTATATATAATGCAGTTATATTGAAAATTTTCTGATAAAACAGTTAAATAATATTATTTGCTACGCAACAGACCTATCTTGTAAGATAATTCCTTTACGAAGCCTAAAAACCATCATATTAATATTGTTTCTAGAAGTCTTTAATTTTAAACTGTGTTTTATAGAAGTGGAGTCTATGTTATTCATAAAATTTATGCAGCAAAACACTGACCAACACTGCAAAAAATGAACTGTTGTTTTTACAGTATAATACTGACAACCGAGGTTCCAATTTAAAACTAAAATGCACAGTAATAAACTGTAAAACTAGCAATTTTACAGTTTCTCACAGTAAAGTTAGGAATTTTCCAGTTTATTGCCATAAAATTTAGCTGTATTTTACTGTAAAAACAGCAGTATAATTCTGGCAGCCGAGGTTCCAGTTTACATCGGTAAAATGCACGGTAATAAACTGTAAAATTTGCATTTTTATAGTTTATTGCTGTAAAATTAGAACATGTACAGTTTATTACTGTAAAATAAGCAATTTTTACAGTTTATTACTATAAAATTAGCTGTATTAAACTGTAAAAATACAACATTCATTTTTACGGTGTAATATATTTTGAGTATTTGTAGGTTGTTTTGTGCAGTAATTGATAGTTTTTATCGAAATGGAATTGCTCTTTTACATTTTACTAATTACAAATAAACAGTCACATCCATCTCAAAGAAATAAAATGCATATATAACCTATATTATACCTCCCTTTACGGATAAAATTGTGCATCACAAATTTATCCCGTGATGAAAATCAATAAACTTAAAACAGTATTAAGGTAACATCATAACACTAAGTGCTTCAAAGCCCCCGCTGTGCTGAGCTATTTGCTTTTAATTAGTTACTTTCGAAAATTCAGGAAGGACTTTTCTTCAGCGATGGCGCGATATTGATTCAAGCAAATATCAAACGCAGTTTTGTTGATTGAAGAGTTGGTATATCCGGAAGCTAAAAGTTATGGAATTCAAGGGATCTCTTCTCATGTGGCTAAAAGCTCCAGCGATCGATATTGAAGTTTTCTCGAGAGCTCGTCGCATATTTTATTATTCAAGAGATTCCCGGTTTTGAATTGGAGATTTGAATTTAGAGGCATTTATATGTACTCTGAACTGAGGAGTGTCAGGTATCAAAAACTTGGAAAATGAAGTGAGAATTTAGTAGTGAGATGAAATTTTTGAAAATGAATGGTTATAAATATTAAATCTTCCACCTGGGTTGTGTAGAGGTTATATTGAAAGCTACGGATTTCATTTGGAGTGAATACGGCAGGCGCCTGTTTGCTGTTCAGAGGTTAAGTGCAAAATTATGCTAAATGAATAACATGTTTTGAAAATCATCCTAACGTTCGATTAGGTTTTATAGTGTGATATTTTTCCTTTTGAGATAAGAAGATATTCGCTTTGAATTTTTGGAGCAGGAATATATTTTCAGTAAAATTAAAACCATCATTTCTCCGAGAAAATGAAATGGATATTTGCGTATCGGTTTGAAATCCAACATTTCTTATTAGGAATTTAGTTTCAGAACTCGTCATTTCTGAAAATTATGATTTATATTTTCTGGTTAGAATTTACGTTACGTTAACACATTTAACACTAATTAATCCCAGGTAACTGGTTAACTAGTCAAACGTGATTAACTTAAATTTTTTGCCATGAAAATAAGTAATAAATGTCATCCTGCTATCAGATTTTTCCTACCAAATTATGCTGCACAGCAACACAGGTTTTGAGTCCTTTTAAAGCCATTTTCGAGTCCCTTTAAAAGAGCGAGCCATATTTGGTGGCCAGGGTGGCCATGCGGTTGGTCCATCTCGACTATGGTTCAGCTCCCTCTACAGGCGTTAGTGATCCACTGTTCCTATGCATTTTTTTTTTTAAAATCCTTGTTGCATTACTGATCAGCCATATTATTTTGTCAAGGTTTTTTTTCTTTTTAATTACCCAGTAGGGGAGAGTGGTAATGAATGGGCCACTTTTTGGTTTTGAATTTTTTAAATTTTTTCTAACACTTTGTTTTAACTCTAACTTGGTGTTTTAGTTTCTTTACTTATCTGACTATCTAAAAAATTCATAAAAGTTGGATTAGCACCTGTCTATAATGAATTATAATAGAAAATAAAAATTTTGAAATTTGGCCCATTCAACCCCACCTATGGGGTTGAATGGGCCATCGAAGGTAATGAATGGGTCACTAAATGAATTCAATGAAAACATATGGATTTAATATTTTATTTGCTGAACATGACAAAATAAATGTGGCACTTGACATGATGATACAAAATCATACTGATTTAAAATTATATGAACATCAAAACTGACGCAATTAAAATAAAACTGAAGCATACCAATTGTAACAGAAAAATGACTAAATAATGAGATTGTAAGAATTAAATAACATCAAATATATATTTTTGTTAAGCAATTTATTTTGATAAAGTTGTTTACGTTGTTCTTTCGTTTTACTTGTGATGATTCAGTAGAAGCGTTAAATGTGCTGGTGTTATAGTAAAACGAGTATTTGGCAGTGATTATCATCCTGATTGAGAAGGATTCATGTCAAATCGTTTTTGTTGTGCGAAAGTATCAATCAAGAAATATTTTACGTTTTCTTTTAGTCCGTTAAATTAAAAGTGTGTTTTTGTTAAGCAATTCATTATGATAAAGTTGGTTATGTTGTTCTTACGTTTTACTTGTGATGATCACTTGCCTGTCCCGACTTGCCAGTGGTCACATAAAAGTCCTTAAATATTCTGAAGGCAGTAAGACATATCCTCTCTGTCCTAAGTGCCACCATGACTAGGCTTCACCTCAACATATTTTGGATTGTTTGGGTTTGAACTGGGAGGATATCCATGCTACTCCTCTTTTGGTATTGGATTTCATCAATGTCAACGGATTCGTTGATCTGGTCTGACTCCGTCGAACCAGATAGGAGATTAGAAACAACAACAACAACTTGTGATGATTCAGTCGAAGCGTTAAATGTGCTGGTATTATAGTAAAACGAGTGTTTGGAAGTAACTCTCATCCTGATTGAGAAGGATTCATGTCAAATCATTTTTGTTGTGCGAAAGTACCAACCAAGAAATACCAATTACTATAGAAAGCTTCTGAAACTTAATGAATTCAGATAAGAATATACTTGTCTTATTTCTTTTTATAAATTTTACGAATGAATTTTCTCTAATAATGAGATGCTAAATTCTATTCAAAAGACTTAACGTAAATAACAATTTTATTCATAAAGATGCATAAATATGTCATTTATTGAAAACACTGACATTTTAAAAAGAAAAAAAAGACACAGTTATGTTTTAATTTGAAAACTCTTGAATATTTACGAACAAAAGCAGAACAATGAGACGTCCTGGTGTACGGATCGATGCATATACTAGTTTATCACGTTTTAAAAAAACATGAGATTTTTATTTCAAATCGTCGAAAGATTTTAATTTAAAACTTGTTTTTCGTTATTGTTTGAAACGACAAAGGAAAAATAAATAACTTGTGGAAGAAAAATAATTCTTCAAGAAAAAAGGTAATAACAAAAAGAGGAAATGCAATCGGCGACAGCTGCTCAGAAAGACTTTCCATAAATAGCGTATCGAAAATAAAATAACGCATTGTGTCAGAGGGTATTAAAAGGGGTTGGATGAGGTACTTCTATCTTTTTGTCATTTTACAAAGCGCTTACGAAAATGATGAAAAACAGACTTTTTGGAGTACAAAGAATGAAAAACTCCTCATAAAGAAAGATTTCAATGCTAATATTGGAAGTTTATTTGTCGTACAGAGAAACACGCTGAAGGAAAAAAAATTTAAATAACTCTTGCAATAACTTTTTGGATGATTATTAATGACTACAAAACTGGAACTTTTACGAAAATCTTATAGAACAATACTCCTGTAGAAACCGTTATTGAAAGCAGTACCATAATGGTTTGCAAATACAACTAAACCCCATTATACTATGCTACAGCATAACACAGACTCGATTATAGAAGGGACATCCTATCCTTCAAATTGAAGAAACTTTAAAGGTCTGCTATTGAGAACATTAGCGTTGATATTTGCATGCACAGAGAACCCCGTTATACCATGCCTCGATGTATTGTGGAAGCTGTTATAATTGCAGCAGCATCATACCCCTTGCTTTTTAAAAACAGGCTAGTCCCATTATTTGAAGCATTAGCGTTGCTATTTGCATGTATAATAGAACACCGATATACCAGGTCTCAATATACAGTGGAGTCAGTACTACTGCAGATGTCAGCACACGACCCAGAAAAAAAATCACTATGAGTTACACTGAAAATATATATATTTTTTTTTTAGTTAAACATTATTTTCCTATGGAGAGGGCGCCACCTATCTCATGAGCGCTACTGCTATAATTACCCTCTTTTATGCGTGAATTTTCATTTTTATTGCAGTTAATTAAAATGTTCTTCATAAAGTTGATGCGCAAAATAATTGCGTAGCTCATTTGAGAAGCCCTTCGTAAAAGTGCTTCTGGGAATAAATTTCCCATTGGGAAAGAACGCTAAAGAAAGATTTTTATAAAATACTTTTAAAGAATTTTGGAATTGTTTTACTTTTTGAATGTACTGTATTTTCTTGGTTCATTTTAAGATATCTACATGAGTATTTCCTTGGAGAAATCCTAATTACTTCAGAAGGTATAGAAAAAAATAAATAATAATAAACAATCTTTCATCTTTTACAAACTTTTAACTCATAATAATTGAAATTAAATAAATACAAAAAAAAAAACTCAGTAAATTATAGTAGTAAATTATAGTAAAATAGTTGACTATCATTGAAATCTAGTAAAGTGTTTCAACTATTTTAAAGAGCGACACACTATTGTAAAAAAAAATAAAGATAGACATTCATGGAAAATAACAGGCCGTTAATGTGCCGCAATTTTACCAGTAACACATCTGGGAGAATACTTTTCTGTTCGAAGACAGTAAATCTGCTGAAATTAACATGGAAACCACCTTAAATCTTCCGAAGCCGTCCAACAAAACATTGATACGTTTCCTTTCTTTTCGTAATTGCTACTAGATTCAAGAAGAAACCTGGGTCAAAACTAATACAGAGTCGCGGGCAAACAGCGAGCGACTTATTAGCCTGCAACTCTACACTGTAAAAAATGAAGGTTTTTTTTACAATATAATACAGCAAATTTTGTACCTTCTTTTATACTATTTTATTTAGTAAACTAAATTTTTTCAAGTTTTAGAGTAACAAACTGTAAAATTGCTATTTTAACAGTTTATTACCGTGAATTTTACAGTTTTGAACAGGAACCTCTGCGGCCAGTATTATACTGTTGTTGTTACATAATAATACACATAAATTTTACGGCAAATAAACTGAAATTGCTTACTTTACAGTACGAAACTGCAAATTTGCTAGTTTTACAGTTTGTTACTGTGCATTTTACAGTTTTAAATTGGAAACTCGGCTGCCAGTATTATACTATAAAAATAACAGTTCATTTTTTGCAGTGTAGGAAAGCTAGTAACGAATGACTGCATTAGGTCCCCATTATAGGATTTGGACCATTCTAGATGGGTCTAAATCATGCTGGAAGCGAAGTATTCAGTAAAAACACTTCGGATGTTCTAGAACTGACAAACATATTTTCCACAACAGTGAGAATTCAGCATTCATGCAACTTGCCACAGTACAGAGGTTTTTTTTTTTTTTTGCTAAGTTGCTTAATTTTCATTGAAGAATGGTAGAACCTAGTAGAACCCAGGAACTATACCCATAAATAGTGTGAGAGGTTTTGGAAGTTTCCCTAGGGTAATACTACTTTTAAATTAAAAAAAGCTATCTTTTTATGAAACATGGATATTTTTTTTCTTTGTCTTTAGAAAACTGCTGTTATCTTAAAAAGCACTTTTAAAGTATCCTTCAACATAATACAACGGACATATGCTAGAAAATCGAAAGTGGTAAAACAGAAAATAGGCTTATTTGGTTCTGGAAGGAATTCTTTATTTTTCCAGCAGTAAATATAAGTGAAAAATCCGGAAAAGAACGTTAAATGGAAAAGCTTTTGAAGAAATATTTTTTTTCTTTTATCAAAAGCGAAGAAATATGCCTGGATTATCTTTTAAGGCACGTTTGTAGTATCTTTTCTTTCAACTCAGCTTCGTAAAACTACCGAAGTCGAAATTTATCACGTGGAAGGAATCAAAAACTATATATTAAGTGAAGAAGAAGAAGATACTCTTTTGCTTTAACATAGATGTTTCTACACTTGGAGCGAAGAATCAAAAGGATTCAACTAGCTTAGAAGATCAAAATCACAAGAATCAAATAACTGAAAACACTAAGAATGTAAGGGAAAAGTATTTTAGGACAGCTTTATCATTGTTTTAAAAATGTCAAACATAAAGATTATGAAATTGTCCTTGAACTATTCAAGACATTTTATTGATGTGTGCCACAACATACTTTCAAATCATGCACTAAATAAATTTAAGTGCCATTCAACAGAAAATGACCTGCAATCATTATGAAAGTGAAGAATTATTATTATTTTAATGTGTGTTTAACTGCGTTTGATTTATATATTTAGTAATGTTTTATGGAAACAAAATAGTGTCGCCACTTATTAATACATCCAAATTTTTATTGATTAACAAAAAACTTCTATTTTCTCCAAAGATCAGCTTCACTGCTCAGCATGAAAATTGCTGGTCAATGAAAGGAAATCAATTGCTACTACTAATTCTTTCATAAAATTATTACAAATTCAAATATAATCCCCGTTTTCTCCCTCCACCCACCGTTTTCTGGAGACAGCTCTCCCTTATTGTTTTTTTTTTTTCGATTATTTGATGCATATGATCTCGATATTAAGATGGCAGGAACATTAATTTCATTGCTGAATGCCTTTTGTTTGGTTAGAAAAAAAAGGTCAAACGCATGATCACTCATTGTAAAAATATCAAGAACTGAGAACATTTTATCCTTACAACACCAAAAAAAAAAAAAAAAAACATCAAAAATAATCGTTTTTTCACTTATATTTTAAAATGATATTCGGATTAGACATCTAACGTGAGTAAACATCACATCGGAAGTTATGTTTAAGGTTTAAGATAATAATACTATAATAATAATAATTTTTAAAGCCTATCGCGTATGACCCGCACTGCAGATCTTCAATAGTAAGGTGTTCAAGGTGGCAAGAGGAAAATAAGCCTTCGATAAAAGTACTTTACAGTAAATCGTATGTCTTTTTAAATTATAATACATTACATTTTTTATTTTAAATTTAAACGATGAATTAATCTTATGTGATGATTAAAAAAAATAATCGAATAAAATTATAAAAAGTAATAAACAATGCGGACGGAGAATCTCCAGAAACATGGTTACCACAGACCAACAGCAAAACATCTAACCCTGTGAAAAACAGATATCCTCTTGTTGTTCGGAAGCGATGAAATATATTATCGCTGTATTACGAGCGTATGTAGTTTTATTTAAAATTATTTCTATAAAAGTAATTCCATTAAGTAATATTAAAGTACGGAAACTTTCTTTACTGAAGATCTGTGATACGGCTTTTATATCACTCAAGTAAACCTGATGCATATGAATTTATATTTGTTCATTTATTTATTTATGTAGAAAAAAATAAGGAAATAATTACACTGCAAAAAATAAGTTGTTGCTTTTATAGTATAATGCTAGAAGCAGAGGTTCCAGTTTTAAACTAAGAGCGCAGTAATAAACTGTAAAACTCGCTATTTTACAGTTTATTACTGTAAAATTAGCAATAATGCCATAAAATTAGCCGTACTTTACTATAGAAACAACAGTAGAATACTGATAGCAGAGGTTCTAGTTTTAAACTGAAAAACTCACTTATAAACGGAAACTAGCAATTTTAGTTCATTAGAGTAAACTAGCAATTTTACAGTCTACTACTGTAAAATTAGCAATTTTACAGATTATTTATGCTAAGTTACCGTAAAATTAGCTGTATTATACTGAAAACACATTTTTTTACAGTGTATATATTTTTAATAGAGATGAAAACATAAGATTATCCATTCTCCACTTCAAACTCTGGCATTATCTAAATATTTACACTGTTTCTATTTCCCAGCTTCAAAAAGAAAATATTTCACAGTGTTGCCAAAAAGATACTGATGTCCCATAAACTTACTGAGCTGCCGAGTTATTGTTATGAAAGCTTCATCGGAGCGGAAATTTGGATCACGGTCAGCTGGACTCCAAGACTGTAATTTGTTTTTGGAGCAATGCGTTCGGAATGTGGGTTTTTGCTTACTCGGCAGCAAGTTACTTAGCTACGGCTTGTGTATTTCTTGAGGAAAATAAACGCTTTCCGTAATGTTCTGTGGAGTTCAATGTCTTACTGGATTTCTTGTAGCGATCGCTGTCTTGCGTTGCAAACTTTCCGTGCAGAAGTTATTATGCATTTTAAGAAACAATGCAAAAGTTTTTATGATGAATTCTTGCCAAAATTTCTGGATAAAATATAATGTACAGTATTTGGAAAACAATAAGTACTAAAAAAACATTTTATTTTGTTTCATTAATTATGGGTGAGAAGTATTTCATAAAATAATGTAAAAGAGATGCAATCATGAAGTAAAAAATCGCATTGTGAAACATTATCAATTCATATAAATCAGAAGCTAAAGGAGGCTCTGCGATGTCTAGCCAATGGCTCCTAAAAGAGGTAAAACAAAGACCCACTTGTCACTTATCACTTACGCAGGATATGACCTGGCCAATGAGACATATGTGCACTATCCAAGCAAAATTGGAATGTTTTACCTATTTGGCTAGTTTCAAAAATTGCCATAAAGGTGACGTATTCAAAATCTATGACTGCGAATAAGACACATGCTTAAAAAAAAAAAAAAAAAAAAATAGATGCATTTTCTACAAACTGAAGTGAATTTTTAAAAATTGAATGCTGAATGCTCTATTTTTGTTTTCTAAATGTTATCTTCAACTGTATGAAAAATCTATTAAAAACAGGCAGTTTATTGTAAAAATTTTCCTATAAATATGAAGAATGAAATTCGTTATTAAAATGCAGTGTGATCTTGAGTTCACATAAGTAGTTTTATTTCATATTGAAAAATATGAATTTCATACATATATTTGAATAAAAATCTTCCTGTTTTCTACAATGAGAAATGATTCTTATAGATATAAGTTTTTTGATAAGAAACAACACTTTTCTAAGTGATTTCTTATTTTTTAAGAATGTTTGATTTTATTTAAATATTTGTATGCTTTTTTAAATAAATTCTGCTTGTGCCGAATGTTTACTGCTATATAAATGCTCAGCGTAGGTTTGGCATGTTTTTTTTCTGAAACAGGAAAAAAGATAAATAAGCCAGTTTTTTTTTTTTTTTTTTTTTTGAAAAAATGTTTCTTGTTTCAAATTTTAGGATGATATTTATCTTGTATACTATCATATTTTCTGAAGATTTTGTAAAGTTTGATCGAAAACTCTGTGTGTTACGAGCTCGCACCCGGAGAATGAAACTGGCCGTTTTAAAAGAAATATTTTTTACCTTTAGGAATATAAGAAAAATTCACAAAAATATGTGAAATAATTATACATAGCATACAAAGTAATTTATGAAATACACATCATTTCAAATACACATCATTTCGTTATTGCTTCCACTGCTCCGCTTTTTCACCTAAGTGTATGGATGATTTAAGTTTTATTGGGAAATCTCAGCTATTACCTATATTTTATGTGTCAAATGTTATCGAGACAATTGTATTCTGTCAAACAATCCTTCAAAATGTGAATTTTTGAAAGCAAAATACTTTTTGGTGATATAGTGTAGTTCCTTAAATATTTTTCTTTAATTTCTTGAAAAAAATACTTGTTAATCCATGTAGATCTTCAATTCATATCAATTTTTAAGAAAAATGTTTTTGCTGAAAAAATATGTCTGTATTTTTGTGTTAAGTTTTATGTTAGATAGTTCTAATAACAAAAATTAAAATGTAGTAAAGCTGGATCCTAAATGTAAAAAATTTTGGAAAAGGCGGCTAAATAATAAAGGAGACCTAAAATTAAAAAAATAAACAATATATTGGGTCATTTGAAAAGTCCTCGCGCTTTTTTCTAACCAGATGGTTTGACGTATATATTTCGAGCAGCACAAATCCAATTGCGTTATATGAGAATTCGTTTGAAAGGTGGTATTTCAGGCTACCTTTTTGTGACCACGTTCAAGTATTTCGCCAATCGAGTAAAACGTTATAGCGCTTTAAAAATGACTGAAATATCTGAAAAATACGATAGGTAATGCTTTTTCACTGCAAAAAAAGATAAGAACGCCACAAGAACGGCCGTTGTTTTTTAAAAATGTTATGTAAGGATGCAATGAGTGAACGCCGTAATCAAAAGAGGTATACTCTATTCCGTTACAGAAATTTCGATGTCAAAGATACACCTCTCTCTTTTGGGCTATTCACTGAAAAAGTCGGTGAAGTTTTTCAACTGGTTTAGCGGGACCAACGCGTAAGCTCTTAAAAGATGGAGGAGACACTTAACATCAACCATACAACAGTTTGGGATCCTCTGAAGAGAACATGTTGCTCAAAGAAGCTCCATGTTTGGGTGACACAAGAATTACCGAAAAAAGATTGATCGACAGAGCTTCCATCAGTAAAACGCTTCTAAGGAGATCCGAAATCGATTCTTTTTGAAGCAAATTATTACAGGAGATGAAAAATGGATTAGATACGAGACAATGAAATGCATGCGATCTCGGTAAAGGGCTGTGACCCACCACAAATGACTTCAAATCCAGGATTGACGGTACAAAGATGTTTCGTAGAAATGGAAGGGCATTGCTCATAATGAACTGATACAACCTGGGGCAAGAGTAAATTCTGTCCTCTATTATGCATAACTGAACTGTTTCAATGATGCAATCAAGAAAATGCGACCAGAATTGACCAACAGAAAAGGAGTTGTGTTCCACCATGATAATGCTAAGCCACACTCATCTTCTGATGACTTAGCCTAAATCGAAGAAACTTGGTTATGAACTTTTGGTGCATCTAACGTATAGGCCGGACCTTGTTAATTTTGATTATCATTAGTTTTAGTCTCTGAAAAATTCTTTTGATGGCAAAAAATTGGCTAACTGAACAGTCGCTGAAAACCACTTGGCTAAGTTTTTCGCCGATAAACTTCAGAAGTTTTACACCAATGAAATTATACAGCTACCGAGGGAATAGTCAAAGATCATAAATAAGAATGAGCATATGCACTTAGATTAAAATTAATTTTCAAATAAAAACATTTTTACTCAAAAACTTACGAAAAAAGCGCGGAGACTTTTTAAATGACCCAATACTTTTCGATGTTAAAAGGTCAGAATTTTTCTTAAAACTTCTGGAAAAAAAAGTGCCAATGCCACACCAATTGAATTATGTTGTAAATTTACACTATTTTAAAACAGTTAAAAGATTTTAAAATAAAGAGTAGAATAAAAGTAAAACTACGATTGCATCGTTATGAGTCACAAGGCAAAATGCTAACACATTTAACATGTATAAAACATATAATCCGCAACTGAAGCATTGAAACAGCTTTGTTTAATTCATCTACAAACTAGTAGAGACTATCACCGCATTCCTGCATAGTAATTGTATAAGATGAACAGCCAATTTCAACTCCCACAGTGAAATGATTGAGTAAATACATGCACAACACATTTACTATACGTAATTATCTCATATAATCGGGAATTTTGATCACTGATGCATAATTCAACAATGAATCGTGGGCACATAACAGGAATATACTGTCGCATTACTATACTAAGCGACTATGTCTTGGCGTAAAAACATAAAACCATGGATTTTAATCAAACGTCATGTAAAACCATGTTGTAATAACTTTTACTCAAATGAAAAAAAAAATTTCTATATAAGTACTATACATTACTTTTTTAAATAAGTAAATTGAAAATGGCATTTACAATCTTTTTTTTTTTCTTCTTTAAAAGTTTGGATTCACCAATTTGTTTTAGTAACGAAAGATTGTTTTTTTTCCTCTCTCTTTTTGAAGCTATGCGAACATTTTTTTTTGTTAAAATGTATTTTTAAGTAAACCGAATATAAATCACTGGGTTTAACGATTTAGTGTGACTTCAGTTTTAGCTAATTACTGCATTTGCGTAATCACGCTTTTAACTAGGTAGAAAGTATAATTTTATATTAGTGCCAGTGTTCAGTTTTTTGTTTGCTTAAATCAACAGTTTTATTTTCTAACTGTTTTTGTTTTTAATAAAAAATGAAAAAAAAAGCTTTTAAAAAGTAATAAATGAGCTACAACTCATTTCCACCAAGATTTGCTCAAGTTATAAAACCTGAAAGTAAACGTTTTCAGTTTTCCAATAAGTAATTTAGTGCGATATTTAAAAGTTCTTCATTTTCTCGGTAAAGGTAAAAAAAACTGTGTTACATTAGATAGATCTTGAAATGTAACTATTAGTAAGTATTTAAAAAAAAAACTATCAAGAACTTTGTGCTAAAATATTAAGCGATGAAATAATACTGAGTAATGAACAATATAAAAAAAATATTGATAAATTGCTAAATTAAAATGAACATATGGGAGGAACTCATTCACTTCAATTTAAAATGGATTCAGATGTTTATTAACATTATTTATAGTTTTTCACGTATTAAGCTGAGAAACAGATTAAACGCTGTGACCGAAATGATGTGCAATCTAAGCATAGAGACACGTTTCTATACTTATTTCTTCATGAAAAATAACCCAAGTAGCATCAACTCATCGGATTTTGCTCGGCCGATCAACAAACTCCTCGTAAACTGATCCTGTAACGCACGATGACATCCTTCCGATCAGTATCCGAGCACGGTTTTCAATGAGCTACTTTTCATCGGAAAGCGATATCCTTCCGATCAACTTTCCCGGTGAAAATAAGCCGAGCTATATTCCATCGGAAAACGATATCCTTCCGATCAAGTTTCCCGATGAAATTCTTCGGCACGGACTGTTCTGCTCGTAAATTGTTCCAAATCTCATCGTATTCTCATCGGATTTTGCTGCTCGGATTCTGTTTGGCCGATGAGACATATTGGATCATCGGCCGAGGAGAATTTCATCGGGTTTCGATGAATGGCCGATCATCGGCCGATGAGATGATGCTGCTAGGGAAGGCATCTACACTGCAAAAAAATCGTTGTTTTAACAGCATAATACTGGCAGCATAGGTTCCAGTTTAAAACTGTAAAATGCAATGTAATAAACTGTGAAACTAGTAATTTTACAGTGTATTACTGTAAACTAGCAATTTTAGTTTACTACTGTAAAATTAGCAATTTCACAGTTTCTACTGCAAAATTAGCAATTTTAGTTTCCAAATGTAAAATTAGCAATTTTACAGTTAGTTACTGAAAAATTAGCTGTATTATGTACAAGCAACATCTATTTTTATAGTGTAAGGAATGCATTGCATTTGAATTGTTCTCGTAACTTAAGGCGTATTTAATTTTTGATGCATAAATTTGAAATTTCGGCATTTTATTATTGCAGTGATTGTATCTCTGTAATATTTTGAAATATGGATTAGGTTTTCTTCTTATGTACCGGAAATAATAGCAAATTATGTATCTCTAATCAATACTATTGAAATACTCCCTCAAACCAGTTTCAGTTAGCATCAGTCGAAGTATCATACAATGATGGGCACTAAGCCTTAAAAATAATATCCAAGGCGTACATCGTATATCTGCAGCTTCCTTAACTATTGCAGAATAAATAACTATTAAAATATGCAAGTAACGTATTCAAAGACTACATCATTTATTTTAGTGCGAATGAAAATAAAACCGTTTCCAAAAGAAAATAAAATATTCAGTATGCTTATTGCACTGTTTGTTTTGGAGGAAATAACTAAAGTCTGGTTCTACCTGATTACCTTTGCGTTGACTACAGGTTAGGGAAAATGAGATGTATCAAGAAAGATATTTCTATTCATATAGCTTAAGAGTAGCTACAAATATGTTTTTTAACATTTTGTCAGAACTCGGAAATGTGAAGCTATTTCTTGTTATTTCGCAGTATAATTCACATTTCGCAGTCACATTTCATTGCGAACATCTGTCTGAATATGGTTTATAATTGTGTCGCTTTTTTTTTTTTTTTTTTTGTTATTTTAAATCAAAATCGTGCTTTAAAAGATTGATGTTTTATTTCTGAAGACAATAGAGCAGCGTCAAACTTTGAACAATAATTACTATGTTTATTCTAGATGAAATAACTTTTAAGAAAAAAATTAAGTTACATGCTCACACGAGTACAATGTAAATAAAGATTAAAGTTGAAACTAACCTGCTTAATTACCTGCTTAAATATTGTTCCGTATTTGAAACAAAATGTTTTGAGCTCTTTTACACAGTAAACTTAAAAACTTTTTCAACATAAAAACATGTCTCTTATTTTAGAACATTTTGTAAACACTTTTTGGAACATTTTTAGAACACTTGTAAGTATTTAGTTCTGCAGTTTTGAAAAACTTGTTGAGTACCCAACTTGAACGTGATCCTGTTTTTGAACACTTTCTGGTATGAATTTAATTTAAGACATGTTTTAGAGCATTTACGAATTACTTATCCTTCTTCCAAAGCTGTTTTATTACAAAAGTGTCTGTTGTTGTCACCGAATCCCCGTTGGTTCCCGCCGGCTAACAGCACCTGCGACATAGAAAGCCTTCCACGGCGAATGCCATTTTTTATAAAGGCATCTACTAATATTAATCATGAAATAGTACATGATTTCTATTAGTATCATATTGAGCGCAAGCTCCAGTATCTAAGGCCCGAATGATTGCAAGATCTTCTCGGTTTGGTTACCCCCTGAATGACGTACGTGCTTATCAATATTTAAAAAAATACATACAGTGATCTCATGATCTTGGTTACATTTCGGAATATTCTTGGTCACATAAAAATTGACAAATATCAAAAGGGATAATACAATACTGCCGTGCTAAGCGCAAATGTGGTATCTGCGGTCGAACTCAAACTGAGATATTACTCTTTAAAGTTTTGCGCCCCCATGTATTTGACTCAGAAGAAACATTTTCAGATTTTTTTAAAAAATATTTCTCGTTCTCAAATTACCATATAACATTGTATTTAGATAAAATACGGCACAAAGAGCCACTTGGTGGCAGTAACTCAATTTCGTTAAAAAGTGCCGATACGACTTTTGTGCTTAGCACAGCAGAATACAGGAACATCAATGGGAACAAGGGGGTAATAAATGTCCAAGCCCTATGATAAGGTGGGAAAAAGAAGTTGTTTGTTTTTAAAGAGAAAGTTAGTGAGGGATAGTGAGAGGCGTTTCTGTTGGCATCTTTGTCGACTAATGGAAATCGTTTACTTAGTACTCTTAAATTGCTTGATAACACTAAATGGAAACTCGAAATAAATCTGCAGTGGAAAAAAAGTGTTCAAAATCCCCAAATTCGCCACAAATGCAGTTGGGAGTGCTAAAAGAGTGCGCTTATGGAAGTAGAAATGAGTGAGCCCATGACTAGTAATGAATTGGCTTATGAGAGAACTTTGGAGTTTGGACAAAGATACCGCGATGAAGATTTTCCAGGTCCAGCGACCAATGGTTGAATGATCCCAGTAAGATTCAGCTCAATCATTTGAACTTTAAGAGAATTGAGATATCTATTATATTCATATGGCTATTTACTTATTTACATGCTGGCTACTGGTCCGAACTATTGTCAAATGGTACAGTACAAAAATATCACTGATAGCATCCTCTGGTAGTGATATTGTGAAAAATTTGAACGAAATGTATTTTTCAAAATTTATTCCTTTCTTATAAAAAAAAAAAAAAGCTGCAAACTGTGCATTTCATTCTCAAACCATGTTGTTCATATTTTCGAGTACTTTGAAACCCATCTCCGTACTTTCTTTATAACAAAGCACATTTGAAACACATTTCTGTGCAAATTTCGAGAACGAGTACAGTTCTTCTAAGCTGTGCTCATTTAAGGTTACAGTATTCAAATTGTGCTTGTACGGAGAAGGATCCAAAATTGTTCCACTATCATCAAATTACAAAGGATTTTTTTTTATACAGCTAATAATTTTAAGCACATACTAATAATAATATACACTGGCGGAAAATAAAATCCCAACACCAAGAAAAAATTACTGCAGAGTAATGAAATTTGGGTAATGCAATTGTCTAGTTAACATGTTTAATTGATTAAATGTACAAGATCACTGGCTAATTTAAGCTCAAGAAAATGCTGTGCAAATGTGAAATTATGTTACTTTTTTAGAGGGTGTAACCTCCAGAATTTTGAAGGCAAGCCTGCAAGCGTGCATGCATTATGTCATACAGATGCCGAATGTCACTTTGTTGCATGGAGTGCCATGCTTGTTGCACTTGTTGTGTCAATACTAGGACCGTCATTGCTGACTGTGGATGATGCTCAAGGTGCCGTCCAATGATATCCCATACGTTAGCAATTGGAGACAGACCTGGTGATTTTGCAGGTCATGGTAACATGTCAGCACTCAGTAGAGCACATTGCGTTACAGCAGATATGTGAGGGCGAGCGTTATCCTGTTGGAAAACTCCCCCTTGAATGCTAATCATGAAGGGCTGTACTACTGGTTAGATTACCAGACTGATGACAAATTTTCGGTCAGTGAGTTTGGGATAACCACAACAGTGCCCCTGCTGTCGTAGGAAATTGCTCCAGAGACCATGACTCCAGGTGTGGGTCCCGTGTGTCTAGGCCGTAGACTGCTTGGATGCAGGCGGTCCCCTGGCCTCCTTCTGACCAATATACAACCACCACTGGTACTAAGGCAGAATCTGTTTTCATCAAAAATTACAACAGATCTCCCCTCCGACCTCCAGTGAGCTCTGGCTTGGCACCACTGCCGTCGGAAACGGCAATGGTTTGCAGTCAATGGAATACCGGCTACAGGCTGCCTGGCTCGGAGCTGTCCTTAACGTAAACAGTTTCTTTCCGTTCCTTGGGTCACGACGGTACCTACTGCAGCTCGAATGTCAGCCGCAGATGCAGTAAGATGCGCCACATCCGTACGCAAGATTCGGCGATCTTCCTTCTCGGTCGTGCCACGTGGCAGCTCGGAACTCCATCTTTTTGAGGTAGTACCATCCCTTGACCATAGCTTCCAATAATCATGCACGGTGGAAACATTCCCACCCAACTCTTTCTGCAATATCGCAAAATGAAAATCCACCTTCTTGTAGCCAAATTGTACGACCTCATTCAAACTCGGTGAGCTTTTGATAATGGCTTCTTCGTCTTCTTAAAGGCATTCCTGGCTAACATGAACGCAATTCGTCAAATTTCACGGAAAAATAATACTCACGAGCTTCACAACACGCTCTTAAAACAAGCCTTATTTGCATGTTCTGAGTGACGCCAGCTGCGCCACACTTATGCGTGGAGCGCGAAATTTCAATCGATGTCTTCTTTCAGTTGTATAAACACTCCTACCAAATTTCGTTTATCTAACACAAGTCTTTCTTGGTGTTGGGATTTTTTTTCCGCCAGTGTATATATATAAAAAAAACACACTTTATTAATACAATATTACACTGCAAAAAATGAACTTTTATTTTTACAGTATAACACTGGCAGCCGAGGTTCCAATTTAAACTGTAAAATGCATTAATAAACTAAAACTAGCAATTTTTCAGTTTCTTACTGCAAAGATTGAAATTTTCAGTTTATTGCTGTAAAATGTAGCTGTATTTTACTGAAAAAGAAACAATATAATACTGGCAGCAGATGTTCCAGCTTAAAATTGTAAAATGTACGGTAATAAATTGTAAAATTTGCAATTTTACAGTTTATTATTGCAAAATGAGCAATTTTATAGTTTATTACTGTAAAAAAAGCGTTTTGATAGTTTATTATTATAAAATTAGCTGTATTATGCTGTAAAAATAACATTTATCTTTTTACAGTGTAACGGTTAACAGGCTGACTTACGTTTACGTGATGTGTAGCACCACAACGTGCTATACATGTCATCGTAAGCAGCAAGTTTCTGTATTTTTTTTCTCAATTGGTAGTACGCAGTTAGAGCGCATGAAGAGAAGATGTAAGAAATTCATAAACCCTCTAACTGCAGCGAAGAAGTCAGCAAGTTCCGGAATGAACACACATCAAGGCTGTTCGTAATGGGATATCGACCAAAGTTGCCCTACGCTTTCTGGCCTGTATATTTCTTGGTAGAGTGAGACTTATAACAACGGTATTTTCCGGTGAACCAACGGAAGGATGGTGTTTGTGTTGTATCTTAGGTTTCTTTGCTTTCAATTTTGCCTATTTCTTCTGCACTTTTATTTATTTTTTTGTTATATTCTCTAAGAAAACGTATCAACTTATGGTTTTGGAAGCAGTAGTCAATTTCTTAAGTTCCCTTTATAGTTTAATCATTAACGTAGAGTCTAGAAAATATGAGATAATTGGGGCTCAAACTTACTCATATTTATGAAAACTCGAAGTATTCTAAAAATTCTTAGTGATTGAAACTTCACTTTTTCAGAGACGTATAAGAACGTGAAACAGTGTTAATTTCAAACAGGTTTTGTTATCAAATTGCTATCTCAAGCAGTCCAAAATATTTCTTGACATTCGACGAGTATTGTTGATACCAGGCTCCTAACATTTTTTTTTCATTCACTGTATATACTTAGGAAAATTTTACAGTAGCGAAAAATTTCGATGTTAAGCTTTTAATGCAACTGATACTATTTGCTGTATTATGCATTAAAATTTAAATAAAGCACCTTGAATTTACTGGAGATTTGGACTTTTGAGAATCGAATTTCACCGACGCAACTTTAATTTCATCTTATGAAGGACAGAGATGATAAGCAGAAAACTCATTGAGAAAAAATAATCATTTTCTAACGTAAGCACAGAAACAAAGTTATTTATCTCACCAAGGATAAACTACTAAACACTGAAACTTTGTTAAACCAAACAATGGAATATGTTTGAATTCTATATAATGTAACTTGAGAAACTTATTGCGCTTAAGAAAAAAGTTTAAACAAAACGTCAACCTTTACGTCTGTTACGTAAAGGTTGAAAATACTAAAAAGTAGAGAATTTCTGGTTACAACTATGCAAAACAACCTCAGGAATACTGAAGCAAATTCAAAGTATTTAAAAAGTATTCACGCTGACGCCGATGAAAATGAATATTCATTTACATCATGACGGATAAATTTCTAAGTACTGAAAAGTGGTAGTTGATTTAAAAAAATTGTTTCAATATTAATGTATTATTCCATCCACTTTATTCGTCGGTAGTTGTTTCAATCTTCTCCACTAGTTTGCTTGTAATAACAAAACAGTACTTCACCAGTGGATTACAGCCCATTGTAACGTACAAGGAAACGAATCAACGAATTTCCCGACAAAAGGGGGAAGGAGCAGGGGCTCTGTTCTTCCGAAAATTAATAAAAAAAAGAACAAATACAGAAACTTTTCCTCGGAAAACTCAAAAATTCTTACTTCAACAAGCCATGGCTTAATCATATACTCAATATCTCCCAAAGGCCTAGAATGACATCTGCTGCCATTCGTTTCATCTCTGGACATGACTATTTGCGTAAACATTTATGTTACACAAATGTGCTTCCTCATCCAATTTGCCCTCTTTGTGATCTCCATGAAGGTATGACCCTAGTCTTTGAACCTGTATAGATGTCTTCGAACATCAATATGGGAGCTCTATTGGATAGCTCTTTCTCATTTATGGATTTACTACATTATTACCCTGCGTTGCCCGGCTGCTTATTAATACAACATAGCATTAAAAAACATATTTGAATAAATTCTACTCATATGGTCATACTTATTTCATGCTAAAATGAGATAAAGGAGTCTTAAATTAATAATTCATTATTAATCTCAATCTTTGTTGGAAAATACTCATATTTAAATGTGCTAAATTTTACCAATTTGTATGCTTAGAGGCTCTACTACAATTATATATTCAAAATTGAAAGAAAATGACCATTTTGAGACACATAATTTGAATTTTAAACTTTTTGGATTTTTTAAAAATTTCAAAACTCCGCCTATGTGAATTCTAGGGCATCAAGGAACCTCTGTGCCAAGTTTGATGAAAATCTTGAAATACAGTGTTTTTATCATAGAAACTTGGTTAAAATTTTTTAGCCTCCAATGCTCCGTTCAGAAGAAATGTTACCGAAACTTAAATATTCTCCTCGGGTTTAATAAAAATCCAAAAACTAGTTCGAAAGGAAATCCTCCAAAGCAATTTCAACATCCCATAATAGTCGTACTTTCTTCCACAAAGATTATGAGTTTTCTCCTTCAGAGATAACCTACTTTTTTTTCTCGTATCAGAGCTTCCAGTTGAGACAAAATGTCTTTTTCAAGTTCAACTTCAGTTTCCATTAAATATCATTGGTTACTTCCGTAAAGATTATGAGTTTTCTGGTAATTTTCAAAATGGATTTACTTGGTTAAGCTGAAAGATGAGTCAAATCAGATGTGATTACTGTATTGAATCAGAAGATTATACTTTCATGTTATTTGAAGTAAAGTGAAGAATTTGTTGAGTAATTTGTGAAAATCTGCTCAGTTTTTCTTTTTAAATGAAATTAATTTCTTAATGAATTTTAGCATCTGTTTGTCAGAAGCAGCAGTAAATAGATTTCCCCGTAAAATGACTCAACAGGGACCGAGTTAATTTGTGTCAGCATTTCAACTAAAAATTGAACCACTCTTCGCAAAAATGCTTAAATTCAGTTTTTAAAAAAAAAACATTCTGGTGACCGTTTTTAGTTTTAAATTCACTACAAGTACGAATAATAAGCGATATTCAAAGATTAACTACTTTAAACAAAATGTTCTTTTTTCTCGTTTTTCTTGAACTTTAGACTGACGCAAAATCATACCTTCAATTTTTTCCAAATAAATATTTGTCACACAGTTGTAGACACAGTATTTTGAATAAGAACTGCCATGACTCTATGAACTGCCATAATCATTTGATTCAAACTTTTGAAAGTAAGCCTGATTACTGTATGTTTTATAAAGATAAATAAAAACATTGTATCGTTGTCTGAATATTAAATTATATAAAAGCTTTTTTTCTTAAATAGAGCACACATGTATTTGAAAATGATTTTTAAAGTAAACATAGTTAAAATGTTATATCACGTGGTCTCGCAAGCTCCAAGCAGCTTTTGTTAATCTCGGCTATGGGTCATTCCACGTCAAGTGATCCAAAATCTGAGAAAAATTTTACCTTACATTTTTGTATTTCTTTCACATTTGGCTCATCAATTGTACCCCTTGAGGTAATCAAAAGTCTCAATTTTTGGATTTTTATCTCTATTATTTTTTCATTTATGAGACTTTGAACTTTGGAAAAACCCTCGTTTTTCCATGGATAAGGGTACATAAAAGGGACCATAATTCGGCACTAAATATAGATAGAACGATTTGGTAAGTGGCATTTTAAAGTACGTTAGTTGCCGCTTAATCTGATATGCAACATGACTAATTTGATAAAAATTTTCTTTTTCAAAAAATGAAATTTAAATTTCAAATTTAAATTTCTCAAAAAACATATAATTAATTTTTTTGAAAAAATTCTCAAAAATTCTTGTGTATTTCATCTATGTTTGTACAAATTTTTAGATTGGGATCTCAATGGGATCATATTTTTTTGAATTTTTGAATAAAACTGTATAGGAAAAAAATGATATTTTTTAGATTCTATTTATTTAAATACTAAGTTCTCTTGCTCGTGATGGTCTAAAAAGTAGTAAACAAACATGAATATGTTTAAAGTGAGCTGGCATGAGCTTATAGATTTGTCAGGTTCACCCCCCTACCCCTTTCTTCCCCGCATAACCACTCTTTTTTAATTCAAAACTGTTCAAAATGTTTTAAAAAAAACAAAAACTCTTTGATACAAAATGAATAGTAAACTTATTTAAAGTGGGGAAATGGGTTTCCTTATAACTAGACGAAGTATCCCCCTCCCCACCCAAATATACCATTCACACTATACTAATATGACGTTTAACCTGGGGATTGAGTTGAGGATTATTTTCAAACCTAGGTATATATATGGTTTTTCAGACGAAGTGTTTCTTTTCGATCCGAACTTCAAAGTGTACTTCCATTCAATATCTGAAATTTAACTTTATGATTCATTTCATCTTCTACTCCAGCACCAATCTTCAATTTAGAAGGGAGGAAATAAATGGGTCTCCCCAATATCATAGCAACAGCAAAATAGCACTGTTTCGCCTTGTTCTCATCGTTTTTTCTATTCTTTTCGCACAAAACTGAAAATAAATCAAAATATCAGACCATATGTCTGTGTCCCCATAACTATCTTCCCACATTATCTAGTGTGCAGCTTTTATTTAATTGTTTGTGTTCTTTTTCATTTTGTTGTAAAGGAAAGTAATGCAGCAAGATATATCTATATATGTACATATTAAACAAACACTGCTTTTTTGAGCACAACCTCACATGTTGTTTAACTTCTTTACAGATTGTTCCCCCCCCCCCTTACCCTACCTTTCCACTCCAAACTTTTATTTTTTTTATCATCCCGCCTAGCCCCATTTCAAAGCCTTAGTCTCTACTGATGTCTGGTAGTGTTTCAGTTTGTTCTGTTCGTTACTCTTTCCTATTAGCTCATGATCTTTGTCCAATAAGAGAAAAGAAAGGCAGTGATGGGGACTACCATATAACGTGACACTTTAATTTCTTTTCAGTTTTGTGTAAAAATAATGGGAAAACATTATGAGAACAAGGGGAAACAGTGGCTATTTTGCTGTTTGCTATGATCTTGGGGCGACCCATTTATTCTCTCCCTTCAAAATTGAAGATTGGTGCTGGAGGAGGGGATGAAATGAACCATAAGTTTAAATTCAGATTTTGAATGGAAGTTCACTTTGTGAAGTTCGGATTGAAAACGAAACACTTCGTCTGAAAAACAATATATACCTAGGGGGAAAATAATCCTCAAATCAATCCCCAGGTGAGACGTCATATTAGTATAGCGTTAATGGTATATTTGGGTGGGGGAAGGGTTGTACTTTGCCTTGTTATAAGGAAGCCCATTTATCAACTTTAAACAAGTTTACTGTTCATTTTGTATCAAAGAAGCTTTTTTTTTTAGCATTTTAAACAGTTTGGGGGGAAAATAGTTGGGTCAGGAAGGAAGGGAGGGGGAGCTAACCAATCTACAAGTTAATGTTAGCTCACTTACCTAGAGTAAAAATAATAGTCAATTCAATCCCCAGGTTAGACGTCATAATAGTACAGCGTTAATGGTATATTTAGGTGGAGGAGTGGGATACTTCGTCTAGTTATAAGGAAACTCATTTACCAACTTTAAAAAAGTTTACTATTCATTTTGTATCAAAGAGGTTTTTTTTAAACATTTTGAACAGTTTTGAATTAAAAAAGAGTGGTTGAGCGGTGGAGAAAGGGGGAGGGGGGTGAACCTGACAAATCTATAAGCTCATGCTAGTTCACTTTAAACATATTCATGTTTGTTCACTACTTTTTAGACCATCACAAGCAAGAGAACTTAGTATTTAAATAAATAGAATCTAAAAAATATCATTTTTTTCCTATACAGTTTTATACAAAAATTCAAAAAAATATGATCCCATTGAGATCCCAATCTAAAAATTTGTACAAACATAGATGAAATACACAAAAATGTTTGAGAATTTTTTCAAAAAATTTAATTAAATGTTTTTCGAGAAATTTAAATTTGAAATTTAAATTTCATTTTTTGAAAAAGAAAATTTTTATCAAATTAGTCATGTTGCATATCAGATTAAGCGGCAACTAACGTACTTTAAAATTCCATTTACCAAATCGTTCTATCTATATTTGGTGCCGAGTTATGATCCCTTTTATGTACCCTTATCCATGGAAAAACGAGGGTTTTTCCAAAGTTCAAAGTCTCATAAATGAAAAAATAATAGAGATAAAAATCCAAAAATTGAGACTTTTGATTACCTCAAGGGGTACAATTGATGAGCCAAATGTGAAAGAAATACAAAAACGTAAGGTAAAAAACGTTGGATCACTTGACATGGAATGACCCCTATGCTTTAATATTTCTTCAAGGACTAAAAGTGTCATGCAGATTTGCAGAACCTAACAAAACGTAAATTTAACATTTTAAAACAACAATGATGGTTAAAAAAAAAGTCACTAAAAGTGATTAAGTTCCACCAAATCAATTGATTAAAATGTAAAGTTTTGTGCAGTGGCGGGCAAACCAACTCTTTTGAATGAGTGATTAAGAGTGACAGAGTGCATTTTTGGAGAAATTCAAACCTTGCTAGAAACCTCAAAGAGTTTTTACAACTTGATAGTATTTTGCATGCGTATTACATTACACATGCAGTTTTCAGCGGGTATTCCAAATTATGGTGCCAAATTTAATTTTGCTGGATCCACCCTAATATACAGTCTCTGGATTTTCTCACTTTGCAAGTAATAAGTTTTTTGCTTGCACTTACCACCTTAACTTTGGCCATATTTGCTCAACTGCTCTAGGAGTCTTTTCGGTAAAATGGGATTTTTTTTTTAAGTTTCCTTTTCATACCGTAACGTGACTGGCTTTTAATAGAAAGGTTTCTGAATTCTTCAGAAAGATTACAAACTTCTAACGGAAAAGCTTCCTGCTTATTTCCAGACATGCTACTGGCAGAAATTAGGCATATCTGCTAACCATTATTTTTCAGAAACACTTAGCTTTTTTTTTTTTTACAGTGCTTCTTTTGTTGATACATTATTTACATTTAAAAAACTATCCGAATAAAGCGAAATCCGGTTTAAGAGTTCAGGCTTGTGAGTATTTACTATAAGTCAATTAATTTCAGCCATTCAATTAAATAAAATACTTGTTCTCTAGCAGTCTGTGTTCATATGAAAAAGTACACAATTGATATTGCTAGGTACAAAAAATTTGTTCAGCATTTGATCACGTTTTGACTTATGCACATTTTAATCAGTAGTAATCCAATTGAACTTTCTAGACTTTCAAATTAATGTTTGTTTTTTAATCACTGATGGCACAATTACGTACATGTTTTAAACCAGTGCTTGTGCTAATAGCTTTCTTTTGTTACTGAACGGAGATCGTTGTACTTAAATACTCGCTAAAAATTTTTCGTTACTCCTTTGGATGTAATTAACTCCAGGCTGGGAGCAGTTTCCCTGAGAAAGATTTGAAATACAGGTTTAAAAACACAGTTAATGTTTCTTGAATGAAAAAAAATAATTTAATATCAATGTTTTTTGTCATTATTTAAAAAATATGACTTCTTTCATTATAAGAATGTTATAGCGGCTTCCTTTCGCTGCTGTACTCATTTCCCATCAAATTATGTTAATAAAAAAACTGCAGGAAAAATTATAAATACAGTGCTTCAATTTTCTTTTATAAAAAAAAAATACTATATTATTACACAATACATTTTGAACTGTTTTTTATTTCATTATCAGTTTTCATTCAAAATTTACAAAGCTAAAATCTTTCTTTTTCTTTTTGACATTATCTTCATCCAGAAACTTAATAAAAAATCCTTTGATACATACGAGATAATTACTTCTTTATCATGGGTCTATTTCTTAGAGCTCTTCCAATTACTTTTAAAATATTAATTATGAATTTAGAAAGAAAAATTTCAAATTGAAAAGTATTTTCTTTCAATTTTTACTATTTTTGTAGGATTAAAAAGAATGGTCCTTTGTCTTTTTTCGAATATCAGTTTCAAAAAGATAAAATGCTATCTAATTAAATTGAAAAGAGTTATTATGCGCATAAATTATGTAAAAAAGATGTATAGGCTCTTTCCAAGTAATGTTATTTTTTAAATAAATTATGCTCCTAAAACTGACCATTTAATTATGTACTTTTAGAAGAATTCTTAACGGATATTACTTATTTTGTTTCCCTTCATGGTGTTAGGTATAAAATTCTGACGGTAAGATTCCAAAGATCCAAGTGTGGAAAAAATAGTTAATTATGTTCATTATTTTACTGTTCCACGTCCATGGATTTTCGCATTTACATTGGAGATAACCAAAAAAGGGGGAGGGGAGGATAATTATAATTATGTATCAAATTTACGGTCTTAGTCTTTAGATCTTTCTAGAAAAAATAATTATGTTATTCTTCTCACCTGCATTTAACAGTATTTATATTTAAATCAATGCAATTCTTCTTCTTTCTTTTCTTCCTCTTCTTCTTCTTCCTATTATTGTTATTGTTATTATTATTATTAATGTTTTTATTATTATTATTATTATTATTGTTATTACATTTCGTTGTTTGTTTCATACTTCAACTTGTAATTGTTTCTCGTCATTTGCAGACATTAAGGATTCCCTAAGAACGGGCATCTATTCTATCATGGGTCATCTCTGTCGGCGGGTAGCCATTACTATATTATTTTTACTCCTACTCCTCACCACATGGAGGCACCTGAGATCTCTTCAATATGAAGCTCTATTTATAATTTGATTTTTTTAACAGTGTTTTCAAAAGAGCGTTTATATGCCGAGTAATCATAAGAATTAGACTCTGAAGAATTTTTGCACCTTGGAAGTTCACCAAGTGGAGCTCGGTTGAACCCTCGCCTTTGTGTATAACAAATCTACATCTAGCCACTAACGCCAGATCAGAAAATCGAGAAAAATATATCTTCTCGCCAGAAATAAACTAGTAAATATTCCTAAATTTTGCATTCTAAAAAAAAGAAGACCAAGACAGTGATGGTGAAACTTGTAGTCATAAAAAAAAATCGTCGTAATCACTAATTGGTTCGGCTGATTAATCGGTAATCGGAAATCGGCCATTGTATTTATCGGTATCCAACTTGTACATTTGATGATTTAATTTGCAACAAGCTTTCTAAAAAGTAATAAGTATGTCTACTGAAATTGTTATGACGATATTTAAAAACACTGTTCACTTCCAGCAAAAAAAAAAAAAAAAAAACTGCTGGATTGTTTTTAGCTGGTCAGGCATTAGGTTTTCATTGATACTGTGTAGATTAGATTGCATGGTTATCTTAGAGAGCACATTTGTTACCACGCTTGCTTTAAGCTAGTTTTATTAAACATGTTTTGCTAAAAACCGGTTTAAAAAGATCAAGATAGAAAACGAGAGGATAAAAAAAGCGGTAGGTTAGGCAAGTTGTATCATTGAAAAAAAAAGGTAATCAACTAGTACGTACATCAAAATGAAAAATATGACAAAGAATGAACGAACAGTTATATTGATTTATTTCGCAGAATTACAAGATTAAGAAACAGTTTATTAATGAAATGAAGCACAGAAGTCCAGGGAAAATGATCGTTCGTTTACACTAGAAATGTCTCAATAAGTGCTTTAGAGGATTTAAGTGCTGAAAAGTACACAACTACTTGTTAGCATGATGTCAACAGAAAGACGGCTGAAAATGTTGCATTATTACTTATTGTGACCATGGTAGTTGACAATTAGGACGTCAAAGACTTAGTTCTTTGCAACAAAAAATAGAGAACTATTATTTTCTCTAAAATGTAAAACGAAACCTATTGTAACAGCTACATTTATAATCATGTGAAACTGATAAATCTCACAAATTATGCTTTAAAAATACTTACATGAAACAAAGTAAAATGTGTTTTGAATTGATTTGACAGGGTGCAAATTATATAACGTTAATCGTAATATTTAAATAACAAAAACAAGAAGTTCTGTCAAGAACTAAACGAGTCTACTTTCTCGTACATCGACATCGGCATTCTAGCATCTGATCATTATTCTCTTGATTATCTGAGACTGAAAATTATGTCAAACATACTTTTTTAGCACTTAAAGCTGATTTCTAAAAGCAAAATATACCCTTCTCATCAGATGAAATAGACACGTAAAAAGTAAATAAACGAATAAATAAAGTTTTGTCGCACATTTTAAAGAATTTAACTGTTACAGTTCTTCCGTAGAAAAAATCCTCAATCGTTTCCAAATAAATAAATAAATAAAAGCACAAAGAGCATCAAAACACATTTTATCAAACAAAGAAAAAAAAAAGCTTCGTCCGCTAATTAAATGTCTCGAATTTCACTTTTAATCCGTTGCCAGTTGTTAAATATAAATAAAGAATACAATGAAATCGTGAATGGAAAATTTATGTTACAAAAAAAATCGTCTGCCAAAAAGAAAAAAAAATAACAATAATAAATAAAATAAAACAAATGAATAAATAAACAAAAAATCGTCTGCACAGTCAGTCATTTTTTTTCTGAGCCTGCATTTCCGTCATGTTTGCGGAGTCGGAATCAGAGTCCTCTCAGAAGATTATTCACAAAAATACTTTACAAACATTATTTATCAAAACCATTTTCTTACAAAGTTAGATTGAAGGAAATCCGACTTTAAGTTCAGGATCAACATTCAACTTAAATTCCCCGCAGGCGCTTATGTTAATTTTTTTTCTGAACGGTTCAATATTGAACGAAAAATGATTCAAATCCAAAAGCGAAGTATGGGAATGAGCCTCTCCGAGATCTTTCAAACAAAAAAAAAGGTTATTCAATTCGGATGGTTTACTCAAAAGTTATTAGGGGTGACAGCTTGCTTGAGCGGTTCAATGTTGAACGAAAAACTGTTCAAATCGGAAATGTAAATACGGGAATGAAGTATCCTTGATAAGATCTTTCGAACAAAAAAAAAGTTTGTTCAAATCGGTCTGTTCACTCAAAAGTTAGCATCGCGGGACAGGTTGTTTGAACATTTCAAAGTTGAACCAAAAATTGTTCAAATCGAAAAATCAAATATGGAAATGAGCTGTACTCGCCTAGATCTTTCCAACAAAAAAAAGTTTGTCAAAATCGGAATGCTCATTCAATAGTTATTAGGGGGGGACAGACAGACCGACAGACAGACCGACCGACCGACAGACCGACTGACCGACACACAAATTCCCCATCTCAATACCCTACTTTCAAATTTTTAATTTTTCGACATTCATTTTACCTTTTTATTTCTGTTTGGCTTTTATTTTCGGACTTGGCGATATTTATTTAACTTGGCGATATTTTTTCGGACTTGGCGATATTTTTTTAACTAGGCGATATTTTTTTCACTTGGCGATATTTTTTTGATGCATAAAGCCACTTTTGATACATTTTTCGTCTTTCTTTTATTTTTAACGGGAAAATAGGCTAAAAAAGGAGTAAGCCCAAATTTTTCTTTTCGCTTTTGCTTCAATTACGAGAACGGACACTAAGGTTTGTAACAAATTTTTGTAAGTTATGTAGCAAATAATAGGAATTCCGCTCATCATCTTTTGTTCATTAAGTTAAGTTCCGGAGCAATATATTGAATTTTGTTTCGTCTCTAGTCAAACATTTCCAAAATAAATAAATAAATACTTAAATATGACATCTAGACACTTAACTACAGTTTATACCCACATTAAAACATAATTCCTTTTTCATTAAAACTACTTTGCGCATTAACAGCCTAAAATTTAGTTTAATGAACTCTGCTCTTAATTATGTGGATCACCACAACATTTAACACTTTCAAAACATGTAAAATATTTTTAAGCTTCCAAGTGGATTGGGAACATTGTTGCTTTTGGTATCGGCATATTTTGAGTTTAATACTTGACAAAATTTTTTTGCAGGCTTTTATAGAGGATATATTGAAGGAAAAAGAACAAAAATGATTGAAACTTCATGACCCAAAATTTGGGACTTGCAAATGGAATATGTTTTATAACTAAGAAAACTATATGAGAACATTAACTAACATACAATCACTTCATAATTCATATACGTCATTTTTAAATTTGTGAGCAGAATTCGATAGCAAAGCGTCTATATTCATAGAATAGAATATAGGAATAAAAAAAACTGACTAAACGTATGTAAATATATTAAGTTCTCAAAGTTAGAGAAATCCCTCCTTCTGACCCCTCCCCCATAAAGATGAGTGCAATATTTTTTTCAAAATAAACCCCAACCACTGAAATGATATCAAAAATAGCATCCTCTTTTATATCTTACAGTAAATAATTCTTCCAGAAAATAAAAGCTATTTTCCTTTTTATCTCTCAAACAGAAGCGAATTATTTAAAAACACAAATATTACCCTAGGCAAAAAAGGAGATTTTCAAATGTTTATTATTCAAGTTTAGAGCATTTGTTAAAGAAAAGGAAAAAAAAGTGTTTTTTAAGTAATCTCCAGTAATCTCTAAGAAATAAAATACCGAACATAATGTGAAATGTTTTTATCAATTTTTTTTACAAGTATTAGGTTTCGAAATCTCGTTAGGCCTCTTGGAATGGTATTGCGATAAGGAAGCCGTAAACAATGAATTGTTAAAAAAAAAATGTTTTGTTCAAAAAATAAAAACTTGAATTAATTTTTCCGCGTGGAGAGCATATATGTGTTTGAAACAAACTCGTAAAATATGTTTTAGGAATGAGAGTATTTCTTTATCAAGTAATTAAAAAAATACATATCTGCATTTAAAATAGGGAAAAATATATATTTTATTTAAGAAGGGTGGGGAGAAATACAACAGATTTCACAATTTTTGTTTTAGTTTACTCGTGTGGACTTACCAAGAGTGTAACATATGAAAATCTTATTGCAAGCAACTAGCGCGCTATTTATTTGCCAAAATTTCCAGCAAAGCTCTTGTCCAGACACTGCATTTTGTGCTTATTTAGGAAAGCCAAAAAGGTCTTTGATAGAACGGTTGACAGTATAACTAATAAAAGCACTCTGTATGCTTTGAAACTTGCAGCTAAATATATTTTTTACAGCAATGACAATCCTGAATTCATGAAGCATCCAGCGATTCAGAAAACTTTTTCTCAAAGATAACTTGAATTTCAAAGAAAAAGGGTGGAAACTCATGAAATCCCGGAACATTACTCGAAAATAATATGTGACCTTCAAAAATTGTTTGCAGTGCATCATAAAATACTGATACAAATACTGATACAAAACAGCTGAATATATTTCATTAGAATTGCAGAAACTTAGAGCATTTTAAACTGCTATAAATGCAATGACAGTGCATTTTACACAATGAGTCCAGTTAAAATCCATCTCTAAAGGGAGCTGACTTATACGAAATTTTGGTTCCAAAACGAAAAGAGCTGAACAACTGGAATGTGTACTCAAATAAAAATGGTAGCTGAGCTTCATATGCGATGCCTCGTTGATGTTTAAAGAATTTTATCTAGATGAAAAAATAAATTTATAAACTAAGGCATGAAACAAGTGCGGTATGAAAACGGGCTTAATTACAGGAAACCTTTTCAATAAACTGTTTTTAAATCTTAGAAATAAGTTTTCTTTCTAGATTTACCTGATGCAGTGTTTTATTTAACTTATCATCCCTTATTTTACTCCAGAACAACTAAAAGTACAGTACTGTTTTCTCTTTTATCATACCACTTTCCTCGCATCTGCGCATGCCTGAGGTCTCCTCTGGTTTTCCCAAAATAGGCGGTAAATGCAACCAGGAAGTAAGAAGCAAAGAGATACCAAAATTGCCGGCTAGTGCTTCTCTTTAACCTATCACCCCTCTTTTCAAATGGAAGTGTTCGTGACTGCCATGCGGGGATACTCAAAAACAGACACTATTAATGTGTTTTCAAATATTTTAAACAAGGTTGTATCCTAAGCTGTTTTCTTACAAAAATGTCGGATAAATCAGTATGTCCTATCAGAATGTAGGCTCCAAGTTTAATAATATGCTACTTCACATTAGAAGTTTTTATTATTATTTTATACTTCTAAGAAAAGTTTTTTTTTCAAGCGACTTGTATTTACTTACAAAATTTGGACGTTCAAAAATAAAAACAAAAACGAGCCGTTTGCATAGTTATCACCATTTCTCCTAAAAGCAATTTTACTTTTTTCTTCAAGCACAGAAAAAAAAAGTTCAGGTTTATTTCGTTTTATTTACTTATATTTTCGGAAAAAAATATAAGCGTAATTATTTACCTTATTTTGTATCTACTTTAAAAACAATGGAAAAAGCAGTAAAAAATGTTTTGCGATATTTTTAAAGCTTTAAAAATCACTCGTGCTTCGTCTGTTCATAAAGTAGAAAGAAAAAAATAGTTTAAAAAAAAAGTAAAATTTAACAGAAATACATTTTAGTATTTCTTTTTCCTAAAAAAGCGGAAAATTCTTAGTTTATTGCATTTATGCGGTCTTCTCGAAATTACTTTTATACAATTTAATTTATCCCAAAGAAGTTTTGAAGAAAACTCAATTTAATCCTTATGGTCAATGTATTTTGTTTTTAACACTTAAACTAGCTGTTGGAAAATCGGCTTACGAAGATTTTAAAGTATCGTAGAGTAATAAATTGTGTTTTATGAATATTTTTCAGTCATGAATATATTTTTCCGAAGTAGTGATTACTTTTTGAGCTTCATGTTCACTAATAAGTACATAGATGCATACTTAATTTCCAAATGCTTTTTAATGCAAATACTTTAAGTTTCCACCATATTTTATCTGATAAAGTAAGTTTCTGCCCTTATTGAATTTAATCGTACGTGTTGTGATACAAAGATAAAAAAAGCACATTTAAGAAACACTTCACTAATACATTGTGAGAAAATTCCAAAACGTTATTGATTACTTCCGGGAGACATTTCGGAATTTCACGGGTTCGCAATAGCTTTCTGTGGATACAGGTATCTTTGCAAAAAAATTTCTGAATTTCTACAAGTTGGTAAATGACTACTTTTTCTTAGAAAAAAGGCAGTTTTTATTTACAGATATTTTATAAAGCAGTATGTATAGTTGCTAAAACATACATAAGATGTCATTAAACAACATAAAACACAACGCTAAATGCGTATTTACATTCGATTAAAACACAATGCTTAAATCACAGCACAAATAGCCTTTTAACAGAAATACAAAACAGCGCTCTTCACTTATTCAGAGCTAACTGAACACTGACTCTGAAATCATAACATGATTAATAATCTTGCATGGGAGAGTGCTGAACATTTCTGTAAATATCTATATTTGTCGTGTTACCGGAGAAACACGTATTGAACACCTGTCGAAACTTGAATAAATGTAGTTTTGAGGTAAATTTGATTTTTCTAAATTATATTTATCACAACGTTGGCAATTGTGTTTTCGTTTTGTCCCATCCAATATGAAACACCCTGTATTCAGAAAGATTCAAGGTTAATAACAGGAACTCTACTGACTTTCCTATTTTCTGCCAGATATGTTAGTAAAAGGAATAAGCCATTCTACCTCCTGCCCATTTTTCCCAAGGAGTGTTCCAGAATTTTACTTACGGCGTATAAAAGAAAAATATTTGCTGATTTTGTTTACTAAAAGTTTTTGTTTTGTAAAAACATAAAGCATAAACAAGTATTTTTGAAACATAATAACTGAAACGTAGATACTGGAAGTGATTTTGACTACTATACACTTTTCAATGCATTAATTGTCTTTCCCCTACATACTTTCTCATAAACACTGCTGCATTTAACTCAATATAACTTATATACCATGTGACTTCTGCCACTGGGATTCTTGATGGATACTACTCCGGTTGTGTATACTTTTAGCAAATATGTTTGGCTTGATCCCTGGATTAATAGGGAAAAATGTTTCCGTCTAAGCATCCAATGAATTATTTGAGTAAATACTGTGGGTATGTTGTTACCCCGAAGAATTGGTATTATTCTATCAAATGCAATTCAGCCTAGGTAATGAGCTGGCCATAGTTTCAACAGCTTTAAGTCACAATTGTAACTGTGTTTTTTTTTTCTTTTTTTTTTTTTTTAATATTCTCATCTAATTATAGTTTTTAAAATATACGCATGAAACGTCTAAAAAAGGCGAAATATTCTAGGAAAATAATCGGCAACTTGTAAGCCTAATTTCTGCCAGTAACGTATCTTGCAAAAACCATGGAAATTTCCCGCTAAAAGTCAGTGAGCTCTGTGTAATTAAAGTGGAATCTTTCTTATTCATTCAGAAACTTTTCCAATAAAAATCAATAATGCTTTAGAATTGCAGTCGGGAGACGTCTGAGAAAACATGTATACACTGTGGTGAAGAAAATCAAGGATGAAATTGAAAATTCAGCTCATAGCAGGTCCACCATTTCAAAGTTTTCTGAAAGTTGTGGGGGGGGGGGGGTGGAAAAGGGCACAAACCTCATGCAAATCGGTTTTAAATCGGAGAACAGCACAAAACACTGTCCATTAACAATTTGACCACTGAACAGATGGAAGGGCTTCTATCTGGTTTATGGGCGGAAAAGGGTGTATCCATGAGTTTGCAGGAATGTCAGGTTAAGCGTCTTTCTTTCACAATTCTGAATGTAAAATAAGCTTTTATTTTTATTGTTTCCATATAAACTCTTTTGTTTCCACTCATTTTCAACTCAATAAAGACAATAAATAAATAGGATCCCAGTGAAACTACAAAACGCGTGCATTAAAATAATTCATATGAAATCATCCCAACTAGGCAGAAAGCCGAATTCAACGTCATTTGTGGTCATACTGTATATACAATTACATTGAGTTCCCAAAGTCAGGGGGGGGGGAGATTGACCTCGTCAGTCCCCTAAAACATGGCCCTGGCTCATATTCCACTTGTGTAAAAATTGAAGAAACATTTTAGTGACAAATAGCACAAATCCAACGGTCGGAAACTTCAAAAACCCACGAAGTAAAGCTAAAAGTAGGCACTGAGTTTTCCAAATTTTTTAATTACAATGCTGTATCGACGAGTTGTGTTACGATTTTGCATCCTACAGAAATCTGCAAGATCAAATCAAGTTTTAGATTTTTTCTATTGCAGATATGTTATTATGCTCTACAGTAAGAGCTAAATATAAAAACAAAAGTCAAAATGAACTGAACATCACAAAGAGGAGAGGAAGCAATGCACAGGGTAACGGTGGGAATCAAGCCCCTGAACTCTTTTACATAGCATCTGAAGCATTTGGAGCTACCACTTTGACCTCTCACTCTTGAAGATGACTCCAAGTTCAGTTTAACCTTCCCAATTCAGCCATCGACCTTTTACCATGCGTATATTTTATTATTATTGATTTGCAATATAAATTAGCCTGCTACTTCTAATAGTACCAGTAGTATTAGCTTTCGAGACGTGCATTATCATCCTGCAGATTACCATTGCTTCTCATTTCTCAAGCTCCCTTAAATCAGTACGTTTCCGTATTATAGACGCACGTAGTCAACGGTATTATCTCTTTGTGTGGCATCACTGAGGCAGCCTTCCTAATTCCCTGAGAGACAGATGAAATCAATCCTCCACATGGTAATATGAAATGCTATTAGTAAAATGTTGGCCAGTGGGGTAAGTATTCCATGCATATGCATTACACTTATTCATTACATACTCTACTGCATTACATACTCACTGCATACAGTCATATGCATTACATACTCCATTGCATTTTTGATACTTAATTTTTTTTCCATTTTACGATGTCTTTGAATTGCTAAATGTTAAAGCACCTTTCTGAACCTTTCTATATTCACGATTAAGTTTTCCATTGGAATTTTAATTGAAATCTTGCTCTCTACCGGATCCGCTATCGGGTAAGGATGATATAGATATATAGATAGATAGCTACGTTTAGTTTTTAATAATATAAGATAGAAACATTAACTAAATAATGTGAATTTCATGTCTTAATATGAACGGATATACTTTGTTTACCATTTTAGAAAAGTACACGAGTCTTTATCATTTTTCCATTATGCTTTCTCTCCTATCTTACATGTAGTCCATCTTACAAGGTGGAGCGAGGGAGGCTCTTTCCAGTGTAAGCACGAAACAACATGAACGAAATATTTCCCACATTAACTTTGAATATGAATTTGTCCATTTCATTGCGCTTTGAAAAATTTCAGAAACTTATTTGAGAAAAAGTTTCTGAGGAAAATTTATTGGAAGTATAATTTGCATAATGTACATCAATTTTTTCTAACACCTGCTGTATTTAATGCTAATTTCATTTTCTAAGAATCTCTAAATTGAACTCCTCGTTAGAAATTTTTTAATATAACCAAGTGAAATATTTTTTTCCTTCTGTACAATTTATAGGAGAAACAATTTTAAAGATGGAAAAAAACTTTCTAGCTTAATTGCTTTAATCCTTCAGAGAAAAATAGTTCTTCAACAATAAGCACTCTGCTTAGTACTTCCGAAGGCTTTTCCTTAAAATAATTGCTAGAATTTCTTGAGTTTCTTTGGAACTGTTTTCAAAAGATTTCTAGAGTGGATCATTCAATTCCATCCTCTTAGAAACTCCACAGTTTTCGTTACTGAAGTAGTTTAAGAGATTGTTTCTTTTTTTTCAGAACTATTGCTAAAGTAGATAAAAAATAACTTTTCGATTTCGTTTAATAATTGAACGGTCGAGTTGTTTTTATTAAAATTTTACTGCGTTAAATGCATAGTGCAAAGTAGTTTCTGGAAATAGGAGAGTTAAATGTGTCTCAAACTTTTGTTTAATAAACGTGCAAAAATGGGGCAATGCAGAAAAGCTTTGGTGTTCTAAGAATTTTGACAACATTTTTAAAATACACTCATACTCGTACTTATAAAAATGTTATTTTAGAGGCTTTTTACAGAGACAGTTTGAGCCCTCAATATTAACTATCAAATCCAGGACAAGTTTATTCATGTAAGTGGAAAACATATGGAATTTAAGTGAATTCCATCAGACTTTAGGACAATTCCGAAACGTCAGAGATTATTTAAGGATAACGATCTGGGATTTTAAGAACAATAATGTAAGCTAGTGATTTTAGTAATTATTTGTAACTGTGAAGCATTAAATTCGTGATTAATTCCATTTACAGCAGCTCAATTTAGCTGTCCCATCAAACTCTTGGAAAGTCCCATTAAGACCAAGAATCAGGGCCCAGTGTGACAAAATGTGTTTTATTAAAGTAATACATGTTCTTAACGAAAAAAGAGCTATGATTTCAAGTTTTAAATCAAATAAGTGCTCCATCAATGCTGTAAAAGGTATTAGGGATGCACCGATAAGCAAATTGGCTGATTACCGATTACCGATTAATCGGCTGTTGATAATCGGCCGATTAATCGGCTGAGCCGATTAATCATAAGGACAATTGTTTTTCTACTTCCAATTTTACTATCGCTGTTTTTTATCTCTTATACAATTCCAAGTTTAGAAATAGTAATTTATTTCTGGGAGAAGATTTTTTCCCTTTTCCTAGTTTTCACAAAATAATTTCAATTATTTTATCAAATTTCTTAGAACCAATTTTCATATTAGTGTCAATAATATTATTAACACATTGTTAGTTATGTTAACTGGAAATAAAAATTTATAAAAAAAAAGGAGGGGTGGGGGAGTGTGTGGTGAACACTCCAATTTAGGAGTACTTTTAATTCATATATTTTAGTAACCAGTAGCATTTTAATTCAACACTTTTATTCTTTGGAAATTAGAGGATATCTGAAAGCACTATGCTAAGGAGAAAACTATAGCCACATGAAAAATGTTGCATCATTGTCTATGTATATTTATTCAAAGTAGGAGAATTAATTAAAAAAAAATCTTTATATCAACTGTGAGAATTATTATTACTGTTAATAAAATTATTCATCATAGTTTCCTAGTGAAAGTATACTTTAAAGAATAATATCTGAAAAATATTTTTCAGCCGATTAATCGGTCCGATTTTGCCGATTATAATAATCGGCAAAGTGGCCGATTAATCGGCAATGCCGATTAATCGGTGCATCCCTAAAAGGTATCCAACACATTTTCTACATAAAACTAAGAAAGAAGAGGCATGTGCCTCTGTTACAAAACTGGTCTCAAATGAATTCTTAAAAATGAAGACTAAGTATTTTAAACCAAATTAATGTTCGGAAATGTGTTCACAGGAGTGTTTGAAAACTATTCCATAACGCTTGCTTGAATAAGTTCTAAAAAAGGGACAAGTGTCCTTGTCCAAAAAGTGTCTGAATACTTGTAGCATTGCACTTGAAAGTCTTTTTATTTATCCAGCTTTTTTATTTTACGAAATACACATTCAATATTTAACATTTTAATAACAGGATGTAGTCGCATGTTTTGGTACCTTTAATTTCTTTTCAGCCTAAATGGTTAAATTTTAGCATTACTTTCAGTTTTTATGCGACAGTACAAACTTTAAAAATATCACCGATACCATAAGAACAAGTCGGAAAAATGTGCTATCAAATTGTCCATCAAGTTTTGCATAAGCGCGTTATGAGGCGCTGCGAAGAAAAACTCTGGTTTCTTATTATTCATTCAGAACAGGTGGAATGTAATGCACCATTTCAGAATTTAATATCCTGTTTTTGTAGGAGTTTCGAGTGCTAAATAAAGGATAAAAAGGACTTTTTAGATAAGTGCTAGATCTTTCTTTCTTTCTCCCTTTTTTATCAAAACTGCAATAACTGAAAGAAAGAAGCCCATCTGAAAATGTTTAGTAAATAGCGTGAGACGAATTTTACTTGTAATATAATTTTGTGGAAAATATTATGTTCCACAGCTGTTTATTGAACTATTCAATTTGATATTTTTCATGTTTTGATTTTAAATCAGTTTTTCAGTTTGTCAAGTCCAAACGGGATAAAGTTGATGGAAAAACAGGGAATATCTCGTGTATTGGGAAAAGTGACACGTCCCCCGGTAATCAGTGACGTCACGACCTTCGTCATCTCACTACAGCCAATTAGATTTCGCGCTTACGTGCACCACTGACGTCATGCGCAGATTTTTTTTTTTTTTTTCGGAATAGCATTTGCGCACCGGTTAAAATAATTCATTAAAAATTTTCAACTGTGTCAAAAAGTAAAAAAAAATGGTTAATTCCTACGTTTTGAAGCATGTTCTTTCAGAAAAAAATACTTTTGAAATTTCGGAAACTCCCCCATTGAGCTAAAGGCGATATAAACACTTAATGAAACGCTGAGATAGTTTTGACACCAGTTTCTAAGTATATTTTCACAACAGTGAGAATATTACTGTCGTGCAACTTGTTGCAATATATAGTAATAACTTTTTGCAAATATACTTGATTTTTACAAGAAACGTGTATAAACTGATAAATCCCTAAATGTCGCCTGTGAATAATCTGTGATATTTCGGATTTGTCTTTCTTTTTACAGTGCACTAAACAAACTGATTCAACTGGTAAGGCTCACAGAAATATTAAGGATTTTTTTGTTGATTGTGGGGCTGCATACGTACCAGCAAGGATTTATGAAACAGAGAAAAAACTATGAGTACGAATAACATATGTATGGGTATTTGTTTCAGTGTATTGAAAGTGATCTGAATGCATTTAAAAATATGGATGAACAAAATAAGTAGACATTTTTCGCCAAAAATGTGCATTTTACCTCCTATATCTTCCTTTAAGCTTTACTAACATGAAAAAAATTTCGTCGTTGCACGAGCACCCCTACTACTTTTGGAAAAACAAGGAAAATAATATTTGAGACTGTCTTCATAACATTTCAGGCACATCATATAACCACTGTGGCGGAAGAATTTATTCTCATGAGCTTCAGTCTACGAGAAATACCGTTGTTTCCGCAGCGCATTTCTCTATCTTTGCAGAAAAAAGGTTTTTCTATTCGATATTCCTCTCAAAATACTTCTTGTTTCAAAAAAGAACACTTTTGATGCGAAGAAATATGCATTGTTTTATTCTTTGAATTTAAAATGTCACTAGCAGACGAAATATAAAAATGGGAGAAAAATAATAAATAATGTACTATAGATAACATTGTATTCAAATATAAAATTCAGCCTGAAAAATCTTTCAAAATTGTCTTTGAATAATGAATTTTGTCTGTATACGTAAGTATATTTTGAAGGGCGGAAATTCAAAGCATTAAATCTCTAGTCGTAATAACGATAGTTTTTGCTTTCCAAATTATTGGTAATAATAATAGTAATGACTTCATTAATAACAATAATAGGAGTACTAATAAAATAATATTTAAAATATTAATAGTTAATGTAGATTAATTACAAAGGTCTGCAAAAAAAATCGAACAGATGCATAGAATGTTTTAACTGATTTTAATGTTTTTTGGTGTGCTGAATCCGAATATGAGCTTCATTTTTTTCCATCACGTACAAATTTCTTGCAATACGTGAGAACTTAATCGTTAAAGTGAAAAAATAAAAGTTGTAAAGAAAACTATGTATTTACTAGGAAAAAAACTGTAAGATTTGTACAAACTCATTACAAAACATTTTAAAAAGTAGATCACGTTTAGTGTTTACTCCCTTTCATTTTTTTTCTTTTCATTGATACTCCTATTGGTGCGCTTTCGGTGGTTGGAACTCTAAGTTTCCCTCTGGAGCATGCTTATTCTGACATTATTTTATTTTTCTGGATCTGATAAGGAAGGTGAATAATTTAAAAAGAAAAAAACATCAACACAAATACTTTTAATAAACGAATCCAACGAAAAAAATAATAAAATCCCCTCACATTCCTTATCTCTCTCTTATCACTATCACCCTTACTTTGATAAAATCCTTAATAGTCCAAGAACCCAGTGCAACATATTTGAACCTGTAGCTCTGTAGGTGAGTGTAACAGGCCAATTTTCACTTTTCCTCATCCAATGCACATCCCTCGCGCTCTCCTTTTTTTTTTCAGTTATTATAACTGTGGGTACTCTTTGAACATCAAAGAAGCAACTAAGAAAAACTATTTGAAATAAACATTTGTTTTAAATCATAAATTAATATAGTATTTATTCAGTTATACAGAGGTAAAACGGTACATTACCACACTCAGTACACACGTTTTTCGGAAAAACTGTACGTGACGGATAAAAACGGAATTCATTTTCGAATTCATCGCACCGAAAAACATAAAGTACACTCAAAATATCCCATGCAGTTTTTGGGTTGCAGACCTGTGTTATTTTACAATAATAATATTTTATAACAATAATAAATACAAATAGTGACTGATAAAAATAAGTTGATAAACAATTTTGCAAATTTATAGTAGCACAACACAGGAGTTCTTAAATTGTTTTTTAAAAAATGCCATTAATAATGTATTTCTATTTGGTTTAAAAAAATCATATACGAGCGTAGCAATTCTAACTTATTACAAAAATCTAACATTAGGAAAAAAATCCTACATTCTAAAATTATTAGTGGAAAATCCTTCGGAATTAAATGAAACTGTTTCTTCTGAAACTCATTAAGAATGGTGAGCACACGCTTCAGGAATAAATTAGGATTACAATTCAAGAAATGTAATATAAGTTTTCGTTCCCAGATTTTAAAGAAAAACATATAATTACTAATTTTCTTTAGTGGGAAAAGACGTTTACATGTAACTAGCTGCGTGGCCCGGCGCTGCACGGGCTACCTCTGTATATGTACTATTCAACACAATACCCAATATAAAAATACCACGCACTTTTATTATGTGTTTAGATAAGTACCCATGCTGTACTAAACCATGACAAATCAAATTATTTATTTAGGTTACTAACTATATGCAACTATTTAAAAAAAAGTTAGACTCATTTGAAGCCAACGTATATATATGCTACATAAGGAAAAAAAATTAAAAGAATAATTAAGCACTACCCAAAATAAAAATACTATGCAATTAAATTATGTGTTTAGTACCAATGAAACAAAATAGTAAAAACGTTACAAAAATATGACGAATCACATTATTTACTTAGATTAGTAACTATATTAAATCATTAGAAAAAAAAGAAGGTTTGACTCATTTGAAACCTACTTACCTACCTATTACATAAGAAAAAAAAGTGAAAAGAATAAGAAAACAATACCTTATATAAATATACTATGGTTTTAAATTATGTGCTTAGTTAAGTACCTGAGGTACACTATAATAATAAAGTTACAAAAAACAACCACAAATGAAGACAAATACTAACAATGCAGAAATAAGGAAGACAAAAGTTAATAGAAAAATCCTACAAAACAAATTATATACCTGAATATCAAAAAAAAAAAAAAAAACACGAGAACCATTTTGTGATCTGAGCCATGTGGCAAGAAGGAGGACTCTCGAGGCTAGAGCAATTGTCAACCAGTGCTCTAAAAATAATTTTAACGAACGACATCTCTCGAGAAGAGTGGAAACTAATCCACATTAAAAGGCAAATCATTGGGTGTCATTGGGGTCAACCATTGAATGTAGAGAGCGCCTCCATAGTTGCAAAAGCTTAGCTTTTTATGAGCGCCATCTCTTGAGAAGAGAGGAAACTATATATTTTGGTACAGTTTATTATTTTTTACATTATAATTTTTAGTTATAACAATAACTATTTTAGCCTAAAGCATTTCTGGATAAATGGACTATTCAACACAAAAAGAATTTTTCAAATCTAACCAGTAGTTCCTGAGATTAGCGCGTTCAAACAAACAAACAAACAAACTCTAGAGCTTTATATTATTAGTATAGATGTGAAGAAAAGCAATTAACTATTTTGGAAAATATATATGATAAAAAACTAGAACTTTTAGTTTTGGTAAAAGTTTAAAATTACAAGTTGATTTAACACTCAGGTTCAACAATGTGATACTTTATATACGCTTAGAATTACGGCGAAATCCTTCCGATAATTTCTGAGTTAATCGCTTTTATACATATAGCAACTTTTAGAAGACTGCATTGCAAATAAACAAATACTTTTTCTAATACATATTAATTACTTTTTGAATACAGACACTTATCCCCTTTTGAAGAAAACTTTGAAACACACATTTTGAAACAGTTTACAAAACACTTCTGAGTACACAAATTTGGTTTATCACACATTTTAACGAATTTACAAGCGCATGTAATACTTGTTGAACACTGATTCATAGTCCCTCTTTTCGAACAGTTTGTGGCATTTTAAGGTGACTTACTACAGCGAGTACGGAACACTCTTCGTTTTTACCAGCAGGTTTTTCACTTAATCTCTACAGTAGGAAGCAACTGTATCCTGCAGTCAAGCATGGGACTAACTGCCTCAGAACAAGAAAGGTCATCCTTTTAGCTGGTGTACTAAGGACGGCAATAATTGAAAACAAAATTTCTAATAGTCGGATTTTCTTAGGTAAAACCTTTTTACGCATGCGTCAACGCAATGTAGCAACTTAAAATTGAGTTCATCTTTTGGAATCTCTTTGTATGTATGTAATAAAACGGTATTTTCCTAGCAACAAATTTATAGTTAACCTATTAACTTCAGAACATTTCTAATACAAAATAATGCAATATTTTTCTCATAATTCATATTCATTGCATTGATAAACATACAAAATATGGCTCGATATAATCAAAGCAATAAGCATGAATGCATGTTTAATGGCGCATAGACATGATAGTACCACAAATACATACGAATGTAAGTAGCAACAATGCCGTCTCGATAGATTTCTGGTCAAACAATTTTCTTGTGTGTTATTCGATCTGACCGTTTTAGAAAGTATAGAATCATTGAAGCGGAAGGAGCAAGCAACTGGAAGAATTACTTCCTATTTATTTTTATTTGATCTGACATGATAGATTTGTGAAAAAAAGTTGCTCTCGTAATTGATTTTGGACAATGGTCTTTTTTTGCTTTTTGCAGAAAACATAGTTTGAAGATAATATTGGTTGATAGATTCATTTAGGAATTTAATACATGATTGTGTTTTAGATTCCGTTTTTAATAGCTTGTTCTATCTTCATATGCTGGCTTATTAACTAGTACGCAGTTATCAATAATGAAAATATGAACTGCAGCTAAAAACTAGAAGTAGTTAAATAAAATACGTTTGGAATAGAAAATAATTTTTATTTCAGTTATTAATACATTAAAAATAGAAAAGCAGAGTGATGGCAATTCTAAATTATCGCTGTTACGGCCAAAGCCCGAAGTCCGGCCACTTCGCGAATTGGCCGGCCATTTCGCGCATTGGCCGGGGCGTGTGGCCAAAGTCCGATGTACTTTAAATGAATTGCGTATATGCGACTTTGGCCGGCCACTTCGCGAAGTGGCCGGAACTCTCTGGCCAATGTGCGATTTGCTTGCTGTTCGATGCAGTTGCACGAACAAGTGCTAAACAAATTGCTGCAGATGTAAAAATAACAAACTCTTGTGCAATATTCGAAATGCCATAACATTTTGTTTTTTTGTCATAAATGATGATAGTCATAATTTTCTGTAATAAACTAATTCAGTTCATAATGTGATTATTTTTTTGTTTGTTAGTTAGTTTTCGCCAAGGATGAGGAAATTTTCATAAGAGACCACGAGTTTTTTGGTGTGAGATCTTCACGCTACTACCCACCTTAGCCTTTTTTCTGATGGACGATCCTAGGTACCTAAGAGTGCGGATATCTCCCAAAAACTACTCTGTGGCAGTAGCGGCTTTTAGGGGGGTGGAGGACTTCCAAAGGGATAAAAATAATTTTACTATACGTTTAATGTTCAATCGCTTTTTAATTTCTCCATAACATTCGTAAAAATTTTTGAACCATGTCTTTAAAAAAAAGCTCATGTACAGCATATTTGAATAACATCACTTTGGTTTGCTATGGGAATAATATAGCAATCAGGGTTTAGACAGGGTAAAAGAATACTCAGGGTTTGCTAAATCAATGGTACATAATATATATCACAATTCATTCATTCATTCATCTGCGATGGAAAAAAAGTGACGATTTCGTTTTGATAATTTTTTGTTTTAAATCATATTAACAGTTGTTTCTAAATAATACCGTGCATCATTTACTAATTAGGTTAAATAATATTGTATAATTTGACATAATTTTTAACAGTGTTTCCCAACCTTTTTGAGCTCATCGCCCCCTTCAAGACGCTGACTGACACTTATCGCCCCCCCCCCCCCCTCTTTCTCTTAGAACAATAAGTTGACCCAAGTGAACATCGATAAATTATTAAAAAATATAAAAACCTAACTTTAAGTTGAAGTAAAATGTACTCAATAAAGCAATTATAACCAATCACTTTTAAACTAAAAATATTAATAAAGAACTAAAAATATTAATAAAAATAATTTTATTCTTTTTTCCTTTCACAAAGTGAGCTGATATATAACTGAAGCATTTGAAGGGAAACATCCAAAATTTTCGACGTACTTTTCAAAAAAAAGAAGTACATTTTTCAAGAAATATTATTTTCTTTTCTACACTAGACTCAGGGGAATTAAAATTGTTGAAACTAAAAATTTGAATTAAAACAAATTGACAACTTGAAAATTTATAAAATTAGCAATAAATGACAAAATACTTCCTAAGGTTCATTCTAGGTGCAAGGAGGAAGCTCTTAAACTTTAATTTTAAGTTCAATTAGTTTTATTCGAATTCAAAAAGGGCAAAAAAAATGTATTAAAGGTTTTTAATTAATTTCTTCGTTAATTAATGTCATCCGAAGACGCCACCTAGCTCAAGACACCCCGATCAACACTGAACAACCGGTTTCATACATGTTTACAATTTTGGTTTTCGCTAGTTTTATTTCTACTTTTTTTTTCTCTTCTAAATACCCATTGCTCTTTAAGAATTTACCGCCCCTTTGAGGAGTCCAATCGCCCTTCAGGAGCAATCGCCCCCATGCTGGGAACCACTGGTTTAATAGTTGATCGGCTTAAAATATTAAAATATTTTTTTTCACCCCCTCCCCTTTTTTTATTTAAAGGAACTTTGTGAGATTTTTTTATAAAAAATGTAGGGGGGGGGGAAGCACTTTTACTTTTCTGGGTCCCCATAAAAACTATTTCTGTATCCGCCCCTGCTCTGTGGCAGATATAATGGGATTATCATTAGCGTTATGGTAAACAAGCACAAAATGTGACATATGAAAAAGGTCATGACACACAAAATGTGTCACTACCTTTTTTTCTAACTTTGGCCGATCGCCTCTAGCCAGTTCGCGAACTGGCTGGCCAAAGCCCGAAATCAAGGAAATATCGGACTTTGGCCGGTCATTTTGAGGCGGTATTGGCCATTTCGCGAACTGGCCGACTTCGGGCTTTGGCCGTAACATCGCTATCAAACGTTTAAGTGTAGCATTGTAGGATTCAAATGCAAGCTAAGCAATAAGGTATTTGAGAGATAATGAAAAATCTCTTGAAAAAGTTAGATATTTGACACTTCAATTAAGGCAATTTAACTTTGAGCTAGGTGTGATACGATTAGGATTGCATTAGCTCTAAGACTAACAATTGAGTTTGCACTAGCACGAATAGTAACATTTAAATTGATAATAGGACTAAAGCAGATAGACTGAAATACTAAAGCTGCAAAAATCTCTAGTTTTGCTCTCACAAATTTTAACAGTTAGAAATGCGAACTGAGTTTGAAAACCTAGCTTTGCAAAAATTTACTTATATCAAAGAGTGAAGCCTGTAATTTAGAGGGGTTTTGAGATTTTTGCTTTTTGAATATGAGAAATATTTACAACCGACAGTTTTTAAATTTTTGTTTGGATTTTTTATCTTTAATTTCTCTTTCTTTTTGCAATAATGAGGTTACGTTTTGCAATTCACTGCCGCTAGAAATAGATGTTTCTATCAGGAGTATATTGTAACGGTACTTTTATTGATGCCATTTTATATTTAACTAGTAACCTAATTAAATTGTAAGTATCTTATTAAAAATAAGAAAACGTTACGAATTATTATGTACATTTAGTATGTACATTTAGTACCCTAATATTATAACAATTCATAATTGGTCATTGCTAATAAAATAATTCACAGAAATTAATATCGATTTGACCCCCTATTTACTGTTACCCTCTTTTTTGTGAAGAAATTAAATTGTGTTAATGGAGAAAACATTTATGAAACACATGTCATTATGCTCTCTGATTAAAAGCCTCTAACCATTATTCCTCTCACTATACCGAATGAATTATTTCCAGATTTTTTTTCCATCTAAAGAAGAAAATAATATAATTTGTGCGTTTTAATAAGTCACCCTTAATGAAACGAATTATTTATTCAATCATATTCAATGTAGCTCAATGGATGTTAAAAAAATCTGGCGACACTCCAAAAAATACAACTGTCCTTTCGGACTTTCATTCTAATCTCATTTCTGGTTCTTGCATCCTGTTTTTGCTCTATTAAAGTAGGTAATAGCTCACTTCGTAAGATTTATTACTAAGGAGAACTTTTTGTGCCTGCTCTCCCGTGTTTTTGATTACTCTTGCTTTCTCATTCATTAAATCTCCCTCTTCCCTCGCAGCTGTTTATTATTCTTAAAACTCTTTGTAATGGAAATTCAAAAAACTTTTTTGCATGTGCTTTTGCGTTTATTTCTGTCTAAGTTTTTACGTAGTGGATTGACACCTCGTTTGTATCATTTATAGCTGCTGTTTACTAATATGGGCAAATAAAATAAATAGAAAGTTAAAATATTTTGGAGTTGAATGTATAGTAGGGTGGGCCGAAAATGTTTTTTTTTTTTTTATTTCAACGATAAGGAGTGCGGAAAACATGCCACATTAAAAATTTTCGTAAATTTCTTGATCTGCGGCAAATGTGTTCAAGTTTGGAAAAAAAAGCAGCTTTTTCGAGATTTTTTGTAAATTATTATTTTTTTTTTCTGTTTTTGATAACGGGGAGGGCGGAAAAGATGCCATTGGAGCCATAAAGATTAAATAAAAATTTTGAGGTTTGTGGTATAACTCCTGCCTTTTTTACAAATACCTAGAAGATTTGGCAATTTCCTGTTTTTTTTCCTGTTAGTTTTAAATTAAATTCTGCCAAAACATTAAAATGCTGTTTTTGCAGTACTTACAGGGACGTCATTTCAAGTTTTTCCAGGGGGGGGGGGGGGCAAAGGGTCCAAGCATAATGCGAGTTCATTGGAAAACATCAAAAAACACGCCCACTTATATGTAAATACATTGATTTCTCAAAGCCAGGGGGGGGGCAATTGACCCCCCTGCCCCCTCCCCCTAAATGACGGGCCTGAGTACTTATCTAAAATAACTGCATTGTTTATCACATATAATGTATTTTTAGATGTTCCGTGCCAAAAATTATTTAGAAATAATTTCCTAAAATTCTCAAAAAACTGCATTTATTCCAAGCTTCAATACAATTGTGGCAAACCAAGAAATTGACCAAACAATTGCAAATTTAATGGTGCACTCCTCTCCCCCCCCCCCCCAATGGCACCTTCTCCGCACTCCAAATCATTGAAATAAAAAAAAAAGTCATTTTCGGCCCAACCTAATGTACCCAACACTATTTTAATGGATGAAAGGAGGGTATTATAGAAAGTATCTACGTTTCTAATCGTTCTAATCTATTACGTTTCAACCTGTGGGTCGCGACCCAGATAGGGTCGAAACCTTACTCCTATTTTTAAAATAATTTAATTTTAAAGCTCTAAAATGCTATTGCATAAGAAAAAAATAATGCACCAATTTAAATTTCTTTTGTAGGGATATTTACTGTGGTTAAACATGTTAATAAAATTATATTTTTAGTGAGAAGACAGAATTTATGCAAAAATGCAGTAATTCAGGAAATTTCTTTACAAATATTCTTTTTTTTAGAGGAAAATTTTAGAAACCTGTAAAATCCAGGAACATTGCCCTGAAGTAATGTGTAACGTTTTCTGATTTTTTTTTTTTTTTTAGTGTAGAAAAGATCAATGACAAGATAAAAGAGGGTGCCTACGGAAAAATAATCAATCTGATGACCTCTAATAAAAGTAGTTAATCAGTGCATTGATATTAGGAATTGATTTTCAACAATGGGAAGTGTAACATTTAGAAAAACATAACTAAAAACTACTGATAATGTGAATTTCCAATTCAATAATTATAATAACTAATTTAAAAAATTAGTACAATTGCTACAAAAAGGACCCTTTTTCTAAGCATATATTTGTTGCAGAGCAGCAGAAAATATATTTGACTAATTGTAAAATCACCAGCTGGTTCTTGTTTCTTTAAGAGCCGTTTTTTTTAAGAATCAGGCAGTCAAAAAACTTGACATTTTTGATTTTGCTGAAAATTTCAGAATATGGTCTTTGTTTAAAATTATTAAACACGTGTTTTTTTATTTCTTCAAAAAAAAATTTTTTCTTTCCGTTTTGGGAGGTCAAAGTTGGACTTTGCTCTTTTTTTCAATAAAAACATGCCAACTTAGATGAGCCAATACTTTTTGCTTTAGGAGTGAACCGTGGAACTAACAATTATTTTGTGTTCTACTATATCCCCACTAACTGTAAGTACATAAATATTTGTAGACGACTCTTGGCACAAAGGTCAGAGGTCACTCAAAGTTGTACGAAAAATAGTTTTTTAATGCAACTTTGAACGACCAAATCTTCTTGTGGAAACGGTGCACCACGGTAGTGTATATATCAGTAAATACCCATCAAAGAGTAGTATCCAAAAACATTAAGATATGTGTGGTTGATATTTTTCTCATCGAAATATTTGACTCTGAAGTTGCAGAAATCGCAAAATCACGTGAATTTGAGGGTCAATATCTCCTTGCACCATGAGTGACCAGATACAAAACTAGTTGGAGTAGAAGCCTTTCTTGTCCCAGAAACACAATCCGTTAACAAACCTATGGCTACTCTTTCAGTTTTTGCATAATTCGGCTCTAAACTTTGAAAAATTAGTGTTTTTCGGCGTTAAGAAAAAAGGCCAATTACCTGTTTTAAAATAGGCATTGCTATTATTTGTAGCATTATTATATCCCAACTTCCTAACTAGCTGAAATGGCATCTAAAGATGGTTATACAGTTGAAACCAAATTGAAAATGAACTGTCGAAAATACTCAGTATACGTCAAAAACCATATTTTTTTATTTGTCCAGTAGACGTTTTTTTGTTACAGCTCTTTATTCCGTTCGGTTCCAACATAGTAAGCAATTTATGTACTTCTTGTCGTTCTAGTTGCTGTAAAACTGGAAAGTAATGTATCTTAAGTCTGATATAAAGTAATTTCTCTTGTCATATCAAGTTTTTAATGTAAAAGAATATTTTGAATTGGATAATAGACCTAATCTAAAAAAAAAACTTACTTGTTCAGAGCCCTCTTGCTCGATGTCATGAATGTCATCAAAAATTTCCTGACCTGCACCGAGAGGCTTTGATGTGCCAAGATTTTAAAGAAGTGACATTCTGCTAAAGAGGCTTCTGATTTGTGAAGTTGAGTTTTTGATGACATTCACAACATCGACCAATAGGGCACAGCTGAACAGAAGTTTTTTTTTTTTTTTTTGCATTATGTTTATTGTCCATTTCAAAATATTCTTTTAGCATTATAAACTTGATATGACAGGATATATTGCTTTATATCAGACTTAAGATACATTGCTTTCCTGTTTTACAGCAACTAGAACGACAAGAAGTACATAAATTGTTTACCATGTTGGAACCGAACGGAATAAAGAGCTGTAACAAAAAAAAAAAAAAAAAAAACGTCGCCTGGACAAATAAAAAATATGGTTTTTGCCGTACACCGAGTATTTTCGACAATTCATTTTCAATTTGGTTTCAACTGTATAACCATCTTTAGATGCCATTTCAGCAAGTTAGGAAGTTGGGATATAATAATGCTATAAATAATAGCAATACCTATTTTAAAACCGGTAATTTGCCTTTTTTCTTAACGCCGAAAAACTCATTTTTCAAAGTTTAGAGTCAAATTATGCAAAAACTGAAAGAGTAGCCATAGGTTTGTTAACGGATTGTGTTTCTGGGACAAGAAAGGCTTCTACTCCAACTAGTTTTGTATCTGGTCACTCATGGTGCAAGGAGATAATGACCCTCAAAGTCACGTGATTTTGCGATTTCTGCAACTTCAGAGTCAAATATTTCAATGAGAAAAATATCAACCACACATATCTTTATGTTTTTGGATACTACTTTTTGGTGGGTATTTACTGATATATACACTACCGTGGTGCACCGTTTCCACAAGAAGATTTGGTCGGTCAAAGTTGCATTAAAAAACTATTTTTCGTACAACTTTGAGTGACCTCTGACCTTTGTGCCAAGAGTCGTCTACAAATATTTATGTACTTACAGTTAGTGGGGATATAGTAGAACACAAAATAATTGTCAGTTCCACGGTTCACTCCTAAAGCAAAAAGTATTGGCTCATCTAAGTTGGCATGTTTTTATTGAAAAAAAGAGCAAAGTCCAACTTTGACCTCCCAAAACGGAAAGAAAAAAATTTTTTTTGAAGAAATTAAAAAACACGTGTTTAATAATTTTAAACAAAGACCATATTCTGAAATTTTCAGCAAAATCAAAAATGTCAAGTTTTTTGACTGCCTGATTCTTAAAAAAAACGGCTCTTAATAGCAAATTGAATTGTGAGTTACTCCACGCTTAAAATCAAAGAGTAACTTAACTTATTGAAAACGGGTTAACATGCATGATGCTTTACCGGTTGTAAGAGTAAGAATCTGAGAAACTGTCACGACTAGCATTATGAGGTGATTCATGACCTCTCAGATTTTCTCCCAAAAATTACCAAATGTTTATTATCTTATTGAAAGACCAAATCCAGAATTTTTTGCTCTAAAGTTGTGTTTTTTAGTTTTTATGGACCCCTAAAGGTGAAGGTGCGGCATCAAAAATTAAGCGGATTTTCAAGACATGGAAGTGCTGTGAGCCAAAATTCTTACCAGGAACTGTTTAACTCCTATTTTTTTTTTGTATATGGAATAAAGAAGGTTGAAACTTTACAAAATGAATGTTAAATAAGTGGTAAGTTGTTACCGTTAGGTCAGTGAAGGCCCTCAAAACAAGGCATTTTTGACGTTTTTTAGCGTTTTTGAGGTCCAAAAACAGCTTGTACATTTCAGTTGGCACGGCAAAAGTAGTGTAGTTTGAAAGACAGTGTACGCACTTTGAAATAATGTATAAATAACCGAGGAAAGTTCAACATGCTTTTAGTTGCGTAAGGCCGAAATATGAAAAATGTCATATTTTACCGATATTCAAACGGTCATAACTTCCTCTGCCAACAACATATTGAAACATTTTTTTTTGCCAATGTCATACTCTATTCTTTGTCTTAACGGAACAGTTGAGTCCTTTGAGGCGAAATGTGAAATTTTTTTTACAAAAAATGCACAGAAAAAATTTACATCTGAGACACTCTCTCAGATTCTTGCTGTTAAATGCAGCAAGAGTTTTTAAAGGAAAGATTACAACTGAGAAAGAAAGTACATTAAAACTGCCAAACACGAAATATTATTCTTGAGCAAAGTAAACGAGAAAAATTTCTCTGAAAATTGAAAATCAGGATCATTAATATGCTTTAAAAATATTTAATAAAAAAATAGGTAGGAATGGTCAAAAATGTAACGGAATTGAAAAGAAACATCAACTTACGAAAAACGTAATTAAAGAAGAAAACGCACTCACTGAAGTTATTAAGAAATAAATACACTAGGTGGCCAAAAGTATCCGGACACTTTCAAAAATTTACATTTTTAGATATAACTCGAGAAATAAGTGATCAATTGTTCTTTAACTTTAGTCATACAAAATATATTCTTCACCGAACATTTCCAAGTTGAAATTAAATTACCCTTGCATTTGGGGGACGATAAGAATGGGGGTCGAAAGAAAAACCGCTTTTTGACCATAACTCTTTGAAAATAGCTCGGAATAAGCTATGCATTTCAGTAATTAATTAGCATACTATGTATAATTACTGTACAAATTCAAATGAACGTACCACTCTTACTTCCGAAGATATGAAACATTTTTTAAAAAACGGCAATTTTATTTGAAGGGTTTTTGCTTATAACACGCAGAATTTTTGATCAAACCTTATCAAAACTTCAGGAAAGATGACAAAATACAAGAGAAAGAATATACTATATATATATATAGTATATATATAGTAGAATATATATACTAAAACGGTTTTTAAAAATATTAAAAATCCGATAAGATATGAACGTTAAAAGGAAATAATTTTGCACGGCGCATGCGCGAAAGACAACTACAAAAATATTGTAGCCTGGTGTATACTGCATCTTATAAAAAAAGTTCCAGTTGAATACCGTAAAAATTGAAAAAGATATCAGCGATCTAGTGAGCTGTAATTCGTTCATTTGCAGTCAATTCATAAATGGAGAGGGGTTGTTCACAAATAGTGTGGGGACAATCGAGCATATTTTTCAATGTTAAATTGTATACTGTTTAAAAATTTATATTTGGCATAGAAGTCACATTTCGCCCATTCGGCCAAAAAGACCTTATAAGTAGGTGGCCAAAAGTATCCGGAGACCCCCTGAAACGTTGGTTTTGAACGATGACGAAATAACCTTTATTTTAAAAATAGCTCTTTGTGGACAGACCCTCACTAAGTATGTATTGTCTGCATTGTCTGCGAATGAATGAAATACAGCTCACTAGATCGCTGATATCTTTTTCAATTTTCATGATATTCAACTGGAACTTTTTTTATAAGATGCAGTATATACCAGGCTACAATATTTTTGTAGTTATAAATTTCTGTCGTTCGCGCATGCGCCGTGAATTTTTTTTTCCTTTTAACGTTCATATCTCATCGGATTTTTAATATTTTTAAAAACCGTTTTAGTATGTTCTTTCTCTTGTATTTTGTCATCTTTCCTGAAGTTTTGATAAGGTTTGATCAAAAACTCTGCGTGTTATGAGCAAAAACCCTTCAAATAAAATTGCCGTTTTTTAAAAATTGTTTCATATCTTCGGAAGTAAGAGTGGTGCGTTCATTTGAATTTGTATAGTAATTATACATTAGTATGCTAATTAATTACTGAAATGCATAGCTTATTCCGAGCTATTTTCAAAGAATTATGGTCAAAAAGCGGTTATTCTTTCGACCCCCCTTCTTATCGTCCCCCAAATGCAAGGGTAATTTAATTTCAACTTGGAAATGTTCGGTGAAGCCTATATTTTGTATGACTAAAGTTAAAGAACAATTGATCACTTATTTCTCCAGCTATATGTAAAAATGTGAATTTTTGAAAGTGTCCGGATACTTTTGTCCACCTAGTGTATGATACTTTGTAGCCGTAAAATATAATAGAAACATGTATAAATAAGCGATATTGTAAATTGTCTCACAAAAACGCATGTGTTTTTCTATTAGTTTTCGTTTTGATATAAAGAATCACTGTAAAATATATTACTGTGTAACGCAATATAATTTAAAATTAGTTTTCATTCACCTGTTAAACTCATCACGAAATTTTAACATTAAGTCACCTAAAAAATTAATTAAATGTTCTTTAAAATTCACAAAATGACTTCATTTTCTTACTGTAAAAAAAGTAAATACACATTTCGATTAATTTCTATATAAATGTCTATAGGAGAAGGAATATTCAACTATCAATATTTGACTTGTTATATTTGCGATATATATTTGTTCATTCATTTCATTTAAACTATTTTTAAACATCAAAGAACTTTACCTACGCACACAGTTTTCGAAAATTAAAGTTAGAACAAAAGCCTTTTAAATACCATCGTTAGAATGTATTTACTGCATTTATTTTTTCTTCTATTATTTCTCCCTAAAAAGAGTGTCACAAAAAATGTTCAAATAACACTTCGCTCGAATAAAAATCAAAAAATAAATCAAAACTATCTGAATAGTTTAGTAAGCGTTATAAAAAATAAATAGAAGGAAGTTTGCAAACGGAATGCTTGACTGTAGGTCTGTATGTATAAAAAGTTACTTAAAATAACTTTTTCGAAAAAAGGACCACATTAAATCAAAAAACAAAATGTTTAAGAGATATCTGAGCACTTAATGTGTCCCCATTATTCCCGCATTTCAACCTGTTATCATTTTTTATAAGAATTCCAACGCAGTATATTGATACGTTTACAGTAACAACAACTTTAACCCATTTATGCCCAGTAGCCTAAAAGCGGGACGCTTCTTAGTTACTGCATACAGAAACCTGTAATGGATATATCATTTTACTAAAGCTGTTTTTCATGAGTTAGAGCCACTATTTGGACAATAGAGTTTATTTATTGACAGCGTTTTTCAGACAAATCAGTGAAGCAACGATCCAGCATGGGTAGCCACAGAAAGTAAGTGTTTATTGCGAACTTATTTTTCATAAAATTTAACTTTTTAAAAATTATTTGCTTAAAATTGATCAGAGATGCCTTCTGTAATGTTACTTTGCAAAAGTAAAGTCAAGTAAGGTCGTATTTTGCTCACATATCTGTAAAATATCCCATAAACAGGACGTTAAATAACTTAATAAGTATGGCAACGGCGAAGTATTTTAAGCCGAAAATGTATCTAAACCATTCCAAGAAAGAGTTTTTAGCACATAAAAATTGAGAAAAATAGTTAAAAAAAAACTTGGACATAAAGGGATTAATAATAAGACATTTACCAACAATATCACAAAAGCAAGAATTGCATTCCAATGTAATTAAAGCCCTCAGACTCTTATCCATTAATGAGGAAAATCACATGTTGGCTGTTAAGTTCAGTTCCGATCTATGGCGACACCAATATGCTTATTTTTATTTCAAGTCGGCGAATAGAAATATTATGTCCTAGTCTCATCATGTACGTTGTACATTCAGAATTTCTATATTTTCCGAAAATACTATGTATTGAAAGTTTTGTTTCATACTGCATTATTCGATTGGTATCAGACACCTACCTTGCGTTCTGTAACGTAAATCTGTGGTTTGAGGTGCCAATGTTTCTAAAGACTTCGTCACTCAATTTAAGTATTGTGGCAAAGTTTCGAGATAAATGGCAAAAAATAGAAATAGTGCTCCTGCTATATTGTTTATATTCACTTTATTTAGAAAAAATTAAATTTTACAATTCAAAAATGTTGAAATTTCAAACGAATTAATAAAAACTGATGAATTTAAGATATTTTTCAATACATAACTTATAACTACCTTTCTACATAAAAGTTATATGTTTTGTTTTAGCTATCTATGTTAATTAATTAAAACCACTGTGTTAAATAAGTTGAAATTGATCCAGTGCAAAAAATATAATTAATCGATGTTAATATTCAGCATTTAATGCTCGCTCAAACATGCACTAACTTATTTTAGTTTCACCAAAGATTGTACAATGCAATTTCGTGTACTTCTCAACTACCCTTATGCTACTCATACCGGAAAATCGCGTGTTAGAACAACACACAGAAAATACCCGAAAAGCATAATAACCAAACAATCCCTCTCCGCCTTGAGATTCATCTACCACAACACGGATTAGCATTGCATTTAACCCGAACTCCGCTTGAAACGGAAGCAGTAACTAGCAGTAATATGCGCTTGAATATGCAATTGAATGTCCCCAGCGCATGCAAAAGCGTTCGACAATTCGGCTATTGTGGAAATTTGGCCCGATCTCACGCTGTGGATAATGATCCCCGGCAAATTCCTGAGAGCGGGTGCAGGTTATTGTGGAGGGCAGCTTAGCCATCGAGCTCGGGGCCGAAGATGCTTCCTGGCTTGGATTCCGGCCAGCATAATTAAGGCAAATGCTGCAATCACCTCAGGGGAAGTGCTCCTGTCGTCACACAGTTCGCTGGAAACATTGTAAGACAACACATTGCAATTGAACGTTTAGTCTAATATTTAAGTGTCGAATTTGTGAAAGTAGATGAAACATATATTTGTCAAATGGTCCGTTGCTATCTGAGAATACCGCAACCTTTTTTTTAAATGTAAATGTGTGTTTGTGTATGTTTTATCCTTTAAAATAGTTTTAATAACATTCGAATAATTTCTCAAGTGTGCATTTAAACAATTTTGTAGATTATATTTCTTACCATTTATCTAATTGTTTTTTCAAGGCTTAAAATATCTTACAAACCGTTGTAATCACTAAATACATGATCACTAAAGATTAACCAAAACTTCAATATTACTGGTTATGTTTTCAAGCGTTTTGCACGGGTTTTAAAGTTCTGTTGAATGGTTTGTTCTTCTTGACATTCTGCTACTACTCGTTCTCCCTAAAGAAAAAATGTTTGTTCACTGTATATTTTTATTATGCGGGGTAGGAAACATGTTTGCGACTATTTAAATTTAAAAAAAAAGCGTGCCAGTTGTCTTAATGGGCACTAAATTTTACTTTGAACGAGCTCCGTTGAAAAAAAAAAAGCGAAATGAAATGCTCGTCGAAACTGTTATGAATATGTCCCGTTCAGGATATATTCATAAATCATCATCAGGATACTAAAAGTAATCCTAAGATATTTAAAGTTAGGATTACTTTTGAGCACAAACAGATTAAGGGCATATACGTAAAATCATCGCTTTCGCTGGAGCATAAATTTAACTGCTTTCCTTAAATGTCAATCAATATAATGTCTCAATTTTAAATACTAGCAAATTTTATTGCCCTCAACGCCGATGCCGCAAATGCGTCAAAAAGTATATCTTTCCCTGGACAAAGATTGTCAATTTCAAGGCAATGGTTGACAGATGCGGCGCACAATTTTAGACAAACATCAACGAGCCGTAGTGGCTGAGAGATACTGCGTTCGGCTCGTAACTGGAGGGTGCCGGTAGCACAATGCCAACCTGTCTACCATCGCAGAGCAAGGAGAAGGAATGGATGCCGCATTTGGCTCCTTATCAAACTCGTTTTGCATTTGGCGCAATTCCCTAAATTTCACCGTTCGCTCGCTATTTTATTGTCGTAGGTGAATGATTAGCGCGCGTTAAAATAATCTTAAAAAATGAATTATTTTGATACATCCAGCGTTAGACGTGACATATTGCCTAATTATTGTGTTGATGAAGAAAAAAGTAATGCAGAAATCCAAATCATTTTGACGAATATTGATTCAGAAAGCGGAGCCAAGAAGTTTATTCAAGATTACTGCAACGCGATGAAGAGTCAATATACAGTATACCATAGCTAGCCAAAGCCACAAAAGTTACTATTTATTAATTTTGATGTATATTCCGAAAGATTTTGCTTATGTTATGCACATAAAAATCGGTTCTGTGTGGTGATCTGCAATATATTTAAGGATTTATTTGTTTTACATTATGAGTACAGTTGTAGAAGTTTTCCAGATGAATGCAATTAATACTTTCTATATTAAATATAGAGTAACATCTCAGTGTTTAATCCAATAAAAGGTCTGAAATTTATCCCATTTGTTTATTGTGTAAATGTGTCATTCCGACGAAAATGGTACAACTCATGTCCGAGACTTTAGAATTTTTTAAAATCAATTTTAATTACTACCACCCATTAAGTGTATTTTTATTGGTTCTCCATTTAATTGTGTGCCATCAAGTATCAACTGATTAGGTATAATTCATTTAGAAATGACACAAAAAAAAATTATCATTGTCAGAAGAAGGAGAAAATGACGTGTCCCAGCTTCAAATTGCTAGAATTTTAAATGTGATTTAAAATTAAACTGAAATGTAACAACAAAATAAATGAAACTGCACTGCACAAAAGATGCTTCTGACATCATTTCAGCAGATTATTACGCAAATGAAAAAAAATTTCCCCAAAAAACACTATTATTTATCCATGTCCCTAGATTTTCTATGTTTCGAATTGTCCACTCTGTTATATGCCTTTTGGAAATAAAATAAACAATTGCATTCAATCTGAATATAGATAGTATAACTGCCGTGATGAGTTTGCTACGTTGAATTATGTAGTCAACAAACAGGATGAGCCTCATTCTTTTCTTATGATAGTTAAATTGAACTGTTGGATGTCCACTGTGTTAGAGCTGATTTCATGATGAAAAAAATAGATTTTTTCTTGAAATTGCAGACAGACTTACATTTTTAGGCTGTTTATTCCACTTTATGCTTGTTCTGTGATTCTAACTTTTCTTTGTGATTATACAGATATTTTTAAAGGCTTATTCGTCCACTCTGTTATATGTCCACTCTGTTAAACAAAGTGATCAAAATATTTAAAATCCTTTTATAAATGAGTAATGTACTAGTTATTTACACTTCATCATAACACAAATAAATGGAAACTCAATAAAAAATATGATTAGTTGGTGGAAATTATTTAAATTAATAATCCTAAGTAAAGAGTTTCAGACATGATTTGTACCATTTTCGTCGGAATGACCCAAATACAAGTTTAAAATATCTATAATCTGCTTGAATTAAATTTGAATCAATATATTGAACAGCATAAAATTGAGAAGACTAAGTAAATAGTTGTCGGAGAGCGTCTGTACTCAAGCTGTATTAATTTGCATTCTTATATACTATAGTATTCATTGGTTAATCACTATGTTATAGACATTATTCAGTCCTTTGATGGTTTCAAGTATACCATACCATGCTATAATTTTGAACTGATCATTCAGAATTCCACGAAAAAGCATTGAATATTTAGTTTTAATAATCACTATTTTATCACAAGTTTCATCAGATTTTTCGAAAATCTAATTTTGTATCAAAATGTTTATAAGTAGTTTGATTGTAATTGTATAGACAATGATTCCTTTTTCATTATAATTTATTTCCAATGACAACTGAAAATGAAAAATTCTTAAAATTAAACACATAAAACAAATAGTAAGATTGATGTCTCGGCAGCAAGTCCTTTGATAATGTTGAGATATGCTCCCCCCCCCCTCATATGGTTCATAATATTTATTGATAAGCAATCAATAGTAGAGTAGTTTTGCTGCTAATCACCAGCAAATATTTCCTTTGAACCAATTCTCTTAGATTAAAAATCTAAAAAAAAGGTGAATTAACAGTACTAGTATTCACAAACACTGAAACAGCGTACAGAACACACAAAGAAGTGTCATAAGATAAATATCTATTTAAAAATTCTTGACGCATTTGATCACTTATCATAATAAGTCGCACACATTTACTTTTATTTAAACCCAAGTAAGGGATTTTGTCGCAAGAAATGTAAAACGCTGCACAACATTTTTTGCAGAACTAAGTGGAAGTGAAATATTTATTAATAAATTTGAAATTGGAAAAGTGAGTCTAACTGCACTTCAACAATTAGAATTTAGCATGTGTAAAATAAACAAATAAATATATAAATTAATAAACTCTAATAGTATTCAATTTTAAGTTGTTTACGGTGGCCTATCTAAATCAAATACGTTTGCTGTCGAATGTTTATTTATATTATTTTCTTTTTCATATCGCGAATTTCTTAAATTATTAAATTCCTTACTTTGTAAATAAATTTCAAGAAATATGGAAGTAAAGAAAAAGTTGACCCTATAATTTAATGCATGTTTCATGTTTAAAATTCCGAAACGAAACACTATTTCACTATATAATGCATCCAAATTCAAAAAATATGTAGCTTTGATTTTAAACTTTTTCGGAACGCGCCATTGTGTCTTGCTAAAAAAAAAAAAAATTCTTAGAATCCTCCCTAGGCCGCTTTAGAGCAGCAAATGTGCTTTAAAGACCACAGTTTCTAATTCGAAGTTCCAAGAAAACGGGAGTTTATCGCACAGCACAAAGCGACAAAGCCTCTTTCTCCTTTGGCGCAAAGAAGGCGGCGCTGGCGACAGGGAAACACGCGCTGAAGGGTTGCTTAGCTGTTTTGCTCTGCGATGGTAGACAGGTTGGCATTGTGCGTCCCGGTATGGCTGCCAGAGGTGCGAAGATCCACCGTATTCGCTAAAGGGTGACCAGGACACGTATCCCGTTACCGCCCAGTGTTTTATGTGTAGATCACCTCTTTTTCTCACTAAACACTATACCTTTTTATCATTTCTTATTCTTATTGGCTGATTTCCTATTGAACCAATTTCCAACAGGATATCAATGAAAGAGAATAAACATTAATAAAAAGGTATTGTTTTCAGTAAGGAGTCTGAAAAAAGGTGATCCATAAATAGATCACTAGGAGATAACGGGTTTATTACTTTTGTAGTTGCAAAGTTGTGTAAGTTCCCATTACAAATCTATACTTCTCGGAATGCTAAACACAAGGTTGCTCGGCTCTTGATCTAGATTAAAACACAGAAAGAAAGAGAGAAGAACAAAGCTATCTTCAGGATTTTATCCAATCAGTAAAACCACGTGCAGTGGTAGGTATAGTGAACCCATACCATGTGTGTGTGTGTGTGTCGAAAAATAACAGAAGAACTGACCAGTATCGCACAGAAAAGCATTGATGGGGAAAAATGCAAATAAAAACAGGTGCTACTTGAAATTGTACAGTTAAATTTTACTGTGAAAAATGTACACCATTTACTACCAGTAGCTTTAGAAATTTATTCTTATGTCTAGAGAATTTCTATTGTAATAATCTATGTAGTATACTACATATTTCCTTCGTAAACAAAATACGAGCGAAGTTAAACTTTTATCGTTTTCACGCATCCCTGAGTGTGTATCGAAATAAAATATGCACTCTGTTTTTCTGTAAAAAATAAAGAACGATTTATTTGAACAGTAATCCTAGTTATGGAAAACTAACATTTACAGTTAAATTACAAATAATACTAATAATAATAATAAGAGTGTTTAATTGCATATCTAATTTACAGAGAGTAATCCTGAATAGCTTATCGTAATAAAAGACGTCAGACACATTTTTTAATGAAAGCAATAAATCAATGCAACAAAACATTAGGTTAAAATAAGATATCAGTTGTAGATATCTAGTATTTATTTTTTTTAATTAATGAATGCTGGAAACATCAATGTAAATAAACTAATTGTTGAGGACTTGATCATTCTAAATGCATGATGTACTTACCGATGAAGACAGTATGACTAAATCAATTTCTATGTTCTAGAACTTGCATAGGTATTGTACATGAATATTACTACAATTGTTCCAGATGTGTACATTTAACAATACTCCGACAATTTGGTTGCTAAGGCAATTGTGTGCCATATATGAGGCAAATCTATGAGAATCAGATAATGATTGTCAGTTAGGTGAAAGCCGTTCTGAGACCTTGCTGATTGTTGTCAAGGACGTGCGGTCACAGAGTGATACCCCGTAGACAGATGTATGCCTGGAATTAGCCTTCTAATACATTTCCACTGGCGTTACGAACCTCTTAGGAAACGTCACTCCGGAATGCTAATTGGAAACTATGGCTGATTATTCAATGATATGCGAGCGCTACGGATTAGTTAGCAATAGTTATTTAATGTGCATATATGATAATAACGACTAATAATTGACCATTTTTTCGACTTCAATCCATAATTAGTTATGTGATTAAAAAGTAAAATAATAATAACAGTAATAATAAGAATAATATATTAATAAATATTGCCAAAAAGGTTTTTTCTCCACTACACTGTTGACACCAGACATACATTACAATCTACTGAAACTCTTCATTTATTTCATTTCACTGCAGATCCCCCAGTATTGGTTTCCAGTATATTTAGCGGGTTGAATGTGGCCCTTAAGAGCTGTCTGATCCTGAACAAGAGACCAGCAAATACCTGGTCTAGTACCCCCAGAAGTATTGATTTACTTAGATACGCTGCTTCACTTTTCCAACTGTGCCGTAATTTGCTGTGAAGTTTCATCACTTTGAATCCAGCTTGTACTTTTAATTTTCCATTGTTGCGGAGTTAGGGTTACCGGAAAAGTTTCGAGACATTGCCAAGCTTTTCCAAACTCATGTGTAGCTAATAAATGCTCACAGTGAAAAATTACCGAAATGCGATAACTCGCCAGAATAGACAATGACTCATCAGAAAAAAAACTACTCAGGCATGCGATGGATCCAATGTAGTCAAACTTAAATTGAATGCATCGACTTGTCTATATAGTGGCCTTAGTTTATAGGGTAGGTCAACCGTTCACGTCCCAACAACGCATTCACACAAAGAAAGGACAAGGACAGGAGAGATAAAGTACACCACTCATCAGAAAAAAAACTACCCAAACACGCGTTGTATCCAGTGTAGTCAAACCTAAACTTGATACGCCGACTTGTCTATATAGTGGCCATAATTTACAGGGTAGGCAACCTTTCACGTCTCAGAAACACATTCACAAAAAGAAAGAAAAAGGACAGGAGAGAGAAAGTACATCCATGCCCGAGTCAGGATTGGAACCTGGGACCACGCTATCCGAGTCGGATTTCTCTGACCGCTTGACAAAGTGACGGGCATCCGAATGGGTGGCAGTAGAAAGGGAAAGTAGCGAAAATTTAACACACGTTCATCTCATTTTGATGTGAATCTACTTTATTATAATGGACATCTCTAACAGTAAACTCGTATCCCTATTAAATAACAGCTGCGTATGTTTTCGCATGAAAACTAGATGCTCATTGGTGGTCACTCAGTGTGTGCCGTTCTTCAAAACACATTAATTTTGTTCACATTTTTGCTTTGGAATATAAAACTTGGATGCATAAGATTAAAAAAAAAATATATTACAAAATGTTTTAAGCGATTAAAAAAAAGAATGATGATAATTTGAGGACTGACCCTAAGTTAGACTCATGCAGGCCCGTCATTTCAAATTTTTCAGGAGGGGGGTGAAAGTGTGCAGACACGATGCAATTTCATCGAAAAGCGACAAAAACCACGCCCACTTATACGTAAATACATTGATTTCTGAAACCCAGGGCGAAGGGCGTTGACCCCCCTGATCCCCCTAGCTGGACTCATGTTGATAATGTGGACTCATGCTGATAATCTTAGATTTGTATACAAAGCATTACTTTTCTTCGACTGATTCTAAATGCTATGGTATTACTGAGACTAATATGAGACTTGAATTCATTAAAAGGCGTTATATTTAAAACTTATGCTACATAACCTTTATTTAAAAAATATATATGTAGAGCATTTAAGCGTAAAGAAATCCTGGCCGATATACTACAATAAATGAACATCAGAATTAAATAAGATACTTTAATATTTTTATCTGTAACTATAAAAAGCTTTCTTCCTTACGCTTCAGAAATAAACCTTATTTTTTACATACATATTCTTTTATTTGTCTTTTTGCTCATTTGATCACGGAAATTGAATTGGGAATACTTTTTTTTCTCGTACAGAAACGTAATGTACTTGTTTAAGTTTTTAAAAAGAAAACACACTCCTAAAATTCGATTTGTTGTTGTCTTTAAAAAGGATGGGGCTATTTGAAGTGGAATAAAAGTGGTGGAAAATCACGAAACTCTTTAACGACTATTAACTATTACTTTAATCTCTACGTTTTACAGCCTGCAGCCGTATTTTTATTACGGTCTTGAGAATCTCTATTAAGGGGAGATAAATTTTCCCCTGCTCATAACAAACTTCTAGAGTACTTATCGATCTTTTCTTTAATAACGGTGTCAACTGTTTTTGAGTTTTAGAAATGAAGAAGTAATCGCTGTTGCTGGAAGTTTTATTGCATATTACTGCTCGAAACTTACTCGTGCAAATTTGTCACACATTTTTCTGACATTCATTTTTTAATATTATAAATTTCTTTTAAGGGTTTAATAAACAGGTCAGAAAAAAGCTTATGACAGTAAACTTTAAAATTTTGCAATATTTTATAAAAAGTTTCAAATTGTGTGTTTTGTTTAAAAATATGAAGGCTGTTTTAGAAATTAATGCTTTAGTTAAATTAGCTATTTACTTAATGAATTAGCTTTTATTGAGAAAAAAAAAACTTGTCATTAATAAAGTTGCTATATCTTCACAAAATTCAGACAACCATCATATTGGAATTTCAGCAATATATGAGTCGTTTAGAATTGAAATCCGTTAAATCCCTTTTTATGAAAAATAATTTAATTTAAGAAAAAAATACGTTTAAAAACTTTTTTACCAATAGCTTAAAGACAAATAGATAAAAAATCTCTAGATCTAAACAAAAGGTGAATTCAAAGTAATGGTTTTAGGTCATAACCCATTAAATCTGTGGCAACGTATGTAAAATTCACATTCTGTTTAGTTAATCATGACTGCAACTATAAAATACCCGTAGCCGATTAACGCAAGTGAGTTGCTTGCACCACTATATTTGTGTTACGCATTTTAGTTTTATTCTTAACGTATGTGCAATATTTTATTAATATTCTAACTAAACTCGTACTAGAATTCTAAAGTAGTTTATTATTCAAGAATGAATTCTATAGTTCAGTCTTTGGAAATAAGGATTTTGAAAGATGGACAACCTGTTTAGATTCTAAAAATGCATAAAATTTTTATGCAGAAATAATTTATACATTAGCATCGATATATGCTTAAAAAAACAAGAGGTTTTCACAAACCTATTTATTAATATTAAATTTGAGTAGTTCAAGCATTTTTAAAAATACTTTAATCAACACATAAAAAAAAATCAAAAATGTATTTTCATTTTGTAACATGATTGAATGTTTATGCATTTCATACATTTATATACGAGAAGGAAAACTCATAATTGCATTGATGCAGCATTTTAATATTTTGCAGATTAAAACAAAGAACATAAAATGTGCACATGTATACCAAAATAATATTCCATATAATGCGTTTTTGATTAGAATAAAATATGCACTGTAATAATTCAGATGTGCTTGAAAAAAATAAAGATTAAAAAGCCATCTGAAAGTTAATGCACTTCAAAAAGGAAAAACAGTCAATCAATCAAAGGAACATAATTAAAAAAGGGTGGAAAACCTTTCTGAATAATCAATATTTACCATTCAATTTTTGATACGCAAAATGAAAATCATCAAAACTAATTACATAATGCTGCTCGGAAAGTTACTCGTAGCGAGATGTCATGGAAAATAATCATTAATTCTTTTTAGCACAATTATTATTTTTAAACAAAAAAATGATGTTAACTGAACTGTGAAATTCGAACTCCGAAGATTAAAAATGGTTAGTTTTCCCATTATCATAAAATAAGATTTTTTTTTCGATCGTTCCAACAAGGTAGTTCATTTATTTTTGGAGACCATTAATTTATCTATGATAATAATGGTTTTGGAACTTAATTAACCGAAAGAAGTAACTACTCTTGAGGGGGGAGGTAGAAAAACAGATATGCATTTTGCGTATTGACTATGTTTGCGTTATGTCGCTAAATGAACCATTTATTTGCAACGGCTGAATGTAACCCTTTGAAGATGTAGTTGCGCTGACAAAGTATTAATTGGGATGATGTAAATCAGCTCATGAATAAAAATTTGAATGTTTTCATTTGAAATAAAAATTACTCATTGCTTTCTACTTTCGTTATACAATGTGTAACGAGAGCTGGCGTATGAAATAAAAATAAATTCCCCACTCTCCGCACTTTTCCCCTGATGGTTGACATAGTTACAGTGCTGTGAACTTGTTTCCCACTCAGCTTTTACAACAATGGTTAAAGGCACACGGTTAAAATTGTTTTATGCTTAAACTATCATTCAATCAAAGTTAATAAAATATTTTTTGAAGTATTTATATAACGGTTACTCAATACTCATGATGGCAGGTCTTGCTAAAACATACTATTTAGCACTAGATTTGTAAAAAATAAAAAATAAAACGCTTAGAAATAACTGAGATATGAGGATTAAATAAAAACGTAAGCCTTATTCGATAAGCATAAAATAGGTGAAATGCCTTAACAATAGTGCATATAAAAAAGAGTTTGGAGCTATTTTTTTCCGTACGTTTTTTTATGGAGACGACGTAAAACTTCTAATTACCTCTTTAAAAGTAGTATAATAGCGTGTATAAATAATGCTTCCTTATGCCAATATAATGCTGCACGTGCACAGTTAAAACAGTTCCTAAACGTTCCCGCAAAATAAGTGGCAGCTATAGTTCTTATTTATACCCGTAACGTATCTGGTAAAAAAACAGGAAAGGGTCCTGCAAAACTCAGAAATCTTCCTGAAATTGACCTTGAAAACTTCCAAAAAATTCAGAAAATCTTATATATGGACTCAAGTCATGTTTCTGGAAGAAAGCATGATATTTTACAAAAAATTTAAACATGTTCATAGTAATAGCAGTAACAGCAAATATGGTCTAAACTAAGATAACTTGCAAGAAAGTACCGAACTTATGAAACTGGAAATTCAAGCAAGGCTACAAATACCAATAGACTGTTCTTCGCCCATGCTTCAGGCTCAATCATTCTGGAGACGCCGAGCCGTAGCCGAGTTAAGGCAAAACACACAATTAAGACGCTGAATATATTTTTACTGGCAGGAAAAATTAATCTCAGACAATGAGAACTGTGCACTTAAAACTTGTAGCAATCCAGGAAACATTTTTTAATGCATACTTGTTGTTAATAATAAACTGTGGTAGTCCTTAAGTCCCAAAACGTTGGCCTGAAATAATCTGTGACGTTTTCAAAATTTCTTACATTGCGACTTAAAGCATTGCTTTCAGATAAATGTCATTAACAGACGGAAACAATGGCTTTAAATATGAAATTCTGATGACTAATTCTAAATATCAATGACTGATATTACTATTAACTTCGCAATTTTTGCTCTGTAGCTGCTATTTTTTCTAGTTTTCCTCTGTAAGTTTCTAATATATTTCTTCTTTCTATGATACATTCCACTAAACTGCCATTTTCATGGACTTTCTTAATTGGAGCTTTAGCCATTTCATTTGTCTCTTGTCGAAATTTCTAGTGTTACTCTCATTCATTAATAACGATATGCCTTATTCTAAATCATTTGGGTTTCAAAAGTGCACTCCCGAATCAAAGAACTAATATTGCACTGTAATAAATACATAACAAATACAGACACATCACACTTTTGCTCCCTAACACCTCACGTAAAATGAAGGAAAAGTATTTTTGTAAGACTGTACTTAAATCCTTAAGCGTCTTCACAGCACGGGGAAAAAAGCAATTAATCAATTTTTCAATCAGGGTCAGCAATACAGTTTAAGAGTTGCAACCCTGGCAAGTATCCAAAAGCGTTTTTATTTCGGATGTTTCAATTAGTCTACTTTCTTTTATTCAACAAAAAGTAAAAGCTTACCTAAAATTATTTACATTTTTCCTTTTTTTAAGCAAGATTCTTTTCGATTCTTTAAGCGATTGCAAAAAATAGTTCATTCTAGATTTATAGATAGAAATACTACATGTTACAGACGAAATATTGTGCACAATAAATATTCAACATTTTTTTTTTTGAAAAGCCACTGGAGTAGATTTTTTAACGTAACCGTTATTTTTCCAAAGTGATGGGAAAACACAAATACCGAACATAATGAAAATTTGATCTATAGGGCAAAAATAAGCTTACTGCTCCTACGAAACAAAAATCAACTTGCAATATATATATATATATATATATATATATATATATATATATATATATATATATATATATATATATATGTATGTATGTATATATATATATATATATATATATATATATATATATATATATATATATATATATATATATATATATATATATATATATATATATATATATATATATATATATATATATATATATATATATATATATATGTATGTATGTATATATATATATATATATATATATATATATATATATATATATATATATATATATATATATATATATATATATATATACACTGCTCGACATTGAAAATGCAACGCCAAGAAGGAGTGGTCAGAAATTGATGAAATTTGGTAAGGAGACAGAGACAGCATGGAACAATAAGGGTCAATCCATTTCAAATCACCCAGTCGTGTTGCTCAACATTTTTAATTTTCCTGATTCTTTTATCATGGATTATTTATGGGTAGACATGAACAAAACTGCAATCGAAAAAAATTTACATGCTATATTTTTCCTTATTTTTCAACAATTTCAAAACTTGAGATTGCGATTCCTCGAGCTATTTTTCAAGTTGTAACTACGTACATTTATTAGCATTTAAAAAATTTCAATAAAATTCACTTTTTCTTTCAAAGTAAGATCTTTCCACTTAGAGGACATTTTGAAGAGACAAGCACATGCACAGCCCGACACAAAATTGGAAAATGATTTCAGAACATTAAAGTATCGGGCTCATCAAAGTAACGGGGTCTTATTGTAGAGACCCCGTTGCGTTTCTCGGAAGGGATTCGTCACAGCCTGGTCGTCTTCCCCGCTATCCTTTCCACCTGTTGGTTTGCACATTACTCCTTTATTCTCTTATCTCTCCTCTGGGTCCCTAGAAGTAAAGCTAATTCGAACTTATTGTTCATCTTCTGAAGCAGAAGGAACGATACACAGTTGGGGCGACAAATAGTATACAACACTGGAGAAACATTCTTTTCAAATTCCAGGAATCGCTTTTCTTGCCCCTGCACCCCTTCAACGAAGTGACAAAACATGTTTTGGAAGCCGTCCATGAGCTTCACAATCATTATTGTTCTTTACTAGAAAAAAAATCCGGAAAAGGGTTGGAAATGGAAAGAGATCGACATCAGCGTGGCTAAAAATTATTCTTTTAACCGGGATTGCTTCATAACATGATATTCCTTTAACCGGGAAATTTAACACAGAAATGATTTACTGCGGTTCGGGACATTGAAAATGTATTACATTAAGCGGGATATTCTATTAACCGATATTCCATTAAGCGGGTTCGACTGTAGTTAAAACATTTCTTCCTTTTTGTTTGTTTTTTAATAATTTTATACAATAGAGTGAGGTAAAATTAAAACAGTACAATTGAGCCCACTTAGTGAAGTAATCTTTTTACCACGATAAAATATTCGAATAAGCGGGATATTGTATTATCCGGGATCAAAATAATGCATTACAACGGTTTGGTATGTTGAAAATGTGTTATATTAATCGGTATATTCTTTTAACCGATATTCTAATAAACGGGATCGACTGTATTTAACATATTCTGCAACATTTCTGGGTAGCTGCCTTTTCATGAGACAATACAAAATATTTGTGAATGTATAACTATCTAACTTTAACAATACATATGATTAAGAGTAGAGAAGGGGATTGTATCCCAAAGATATGCTTCATCATGTGCTCTCACTTATTACCAAAATAAAGAAAACAATTTCAAAACGTCGCATATCATTTCTAGGTAAACGTTTTAGGGTGTCAAGGGTTTCTTCCAAGTTTCTGTACAATGAAGTTTTTTGCGAAAAAGTTTCCTGAATTGATACAAGTTGCATGAATGCGGAATTCTCACTACTGTAAAAAATATTTTTAAATACCAGTTGGAAGGTATATTCAACTTATTTATTAAGTATGTCGACTTTAGTTGGTTTGAGGCCGGTCCAGATTGACTTTGCCCCATCGAAGGACATCCGTAGTTTCTTGACACTATATTTTACAAGAAGTGTAAGGAAATAGCCGATCTGACATTTGATATGAATTGCTGCTTTAGCATTTGCCGTATTTGGGAAACTATTCTATTATATTTCCTAGTAAAGCAGGAAGGTGTCGCATAGTTACTATAAACTTATGTTTGTGTGTGTGGAAACTGCCGGATGTATTGCTGTTACGTGACTGACATTAAGCCATGGTTTCCTAGGAGTGAAATCGTCGATCTCTAGCGAGACGACGATCGCCGCCTTCTTCTGCGCATGCGCCTGAGCCGCAGATTGACGTCGCTTCACTCCACGCTCCAATCAAACTGGTTCTGATTGCAGCGTGCTGTCGCGCCCGGCGTCGGCGACGATTGTCGCGTTCTAGGAAACCAAGGCTTTAAGCAGAAGATTTACTAAATTTTTAACCACATGTTACTGGCATAAATTGGGCACACTAGCTGCACATTATTTTCCAGCAACGTTTTTTATTCTAAACATATGCTGGAATTGCAACTCAATAACAACATTTGCTATTCTAAATGTAGTTAGAGCATGTTGTAACCACACGCTTCAAGTTCAATTCATAAAAGTCAGTAAAAAACTAATATGTGCAAGGTATCGGAGAGTCACCAATTCATATGTTTCAAAAAAAAAGTGTATATTTTGGGAAAAAAAATTTAAAAAACAAAATCCCATAATTAAACAATTTTGTTCAAGAGTTCATTGATGATCTACTAAAATGTGAAATGTGATAGTCAATTAGTGTTTGATTCAGACTGTTTAACAACAAACTGTGCATCCCTGCATTAACGCGAACATGTGGAATGCAGCACAATATCTAGAGTTACGGCAATACATAATGCTGAAACTAAGGCCACGATATAAGGGGAGTTGACTTATCCGATATTTTGGTTTCAAAAATGTACACGTGTGTGTACACTTTTGAAACCAAGAATTTGCCCGAAAATCAGGTTGAAGAAAACTGGTGGCTAAACTGATCGATGTTAAACTATTTAGCTCATAAGCTATCATTAATTCGTTACCGCCCAGTGATCTATTTAAAGATCATGTCTTTGCTGATTCCCACTGAAAACTATACCTTTTTGTCATTCCTTATTCTTATTGGCTGGTTTCCTATTGAATCGATTCGCAAAAGAAAACCAACAAATTAGAATAATAAAAATGTATAGTTTCCAGTAAAGAGTCAGAAAAGAAGTGATCCATAATTATATCACTGGGTGGTAACGGGTTTGAAATCAGTTATCCCGCTAGATTTGCTCAAAATGGTATTATACTCAAATTATCAGTCATTTTTGACGACATAGCTACCAGTACCGTACTATTGTATTTTGAAACACTCCAAACAAGCCTGTATCCAGGCATCTTTTGGAACTGAAATGTTAGATAAGTCATCTTGTGCTCTCAAGGTGTTCTAACTAAAGCTCCTACAAGAGGGGAGCTGACTCATCTGACATTTTGGTTCCAAAACGGTGGGCCTTGAACCACTAATATCTGTACTCAAGTCGCATTGAAGAAAAGTGGAAGCTAAGCTTGAATTGTAGCTGCATAGATGATATTTGACTGTTTTTGTCCATATCACAAAAAAAAATCATAAACTCAGGCTTAAAACAAGTGCAATATGAAAATAGACCCAATTTCATGAAACATTTCCCAATAAATTGTTTTTAAATTCGAGAAGTAAGTTATCTTTTTCAATTTACCTAATATGGTGCTTTATCCAACTAATCATAAGTTATTTTACGCCAGAGCAACCAGGTATACTATTAATGTGTTTCAAATACCTGTAACAAGGCGGGATCCAAGAGTGTCTTGGATTCAAAATGTCGGACAAGTCAGCCTGTCCTCTAAAGGAGCTCTAACTAAAGCTTTTGAATTTAAACCACCATTTTAACTCCGAAACACATTACTCCCACAAGACGGCACTACTGCACGTAAAAAGTTAAACTCTGGAAACAGTCAAATATTTTAGTATAAGGTATTATACTTTTACAGAATGACTTCTAAAGTTCACCAGATTTTATTCCATTACTATTTTTTTTAATAGTGAATGCTTTATTGAGTGTCACATTCCTTTCTAGGATATGTGCAAGATATTTAAAGTCAGAATATTGATCTATTGTGCCAGAAAATATTCTGATACGTGCAGTTGGAAATTATTTTAAATGCCTAAGTTATGCCTTTCAGCAACAAGAGCGCTGTTAAAAAAATAATAACATACTGTCGACTAGTTCACATTTATTTCCTAAAGGTTAAGGCAAAGAAAAAAAATAATAAGATTTGCAAATCAGCACTTACAAGACATGCATACAAATAATTAATATCATCTTTACTTTCATTTTTTAATCACTAAAACGAGGAGTAAAAGAATATTATTTTCCGAACCATCTTTAATTTACAAACTCCTTTACAATTTACGATTACATTCAATTTGGCATCCAAAGAAAGTCATATTTCTCGATTAAGTAGAGGGGCTTTTCATAACGCAATTAGCTTTATTGGTACTATTTTTTTAATTGTCTCCATAATCTGTCATTCCATTAAGAATAAGCACAGCAAACAAGGAAAAGAGAATCGCTAAATTGCTTTGGACTGAAGCTTTTCCTCAGAATTTCCTTCTTTACTTCGTGAGAGATTTTCCAAATGGACGTTTGACCTTGAATAATAGAAATTTTTTAATCGATACCAGATAAAAGGAAGGAATATGCAAAATATTAATTTTAACGAATATATTAATATGTAAGTACTAATAATTCGTGTATTTGTGTTTTTGTAATACTTAAATATTTAAGCATATAAATACAATACATCTCTTGCAAGCCATGTTGTTCAATGTACAAATGAAACATTCATTTGTGTTGATTGGAATTTAAAGGGCCTTTTTTTTCAGAGTCAGAAAATAGTTTTTTTAGTTGATATAAGTATATACGTTTGTTACAGATGCAAATACCCATCTTATATTTTATTCAAAACCTTATTAAGCTTGAGAAAATTTGTGTAACATTTATAATTTAATCAAAGCACAATCCATAATCGACTTGAACATTTTAATACGATAAGATAAAAATTAAAGCAATTGAAACATAGTAGTTTGAAAATAATGTATGGAGCATTTTAATGGGGCACAGGATTGTAAATTTCAAATTGAATTGCAAATTTTCCATCTGAATATGATAATTTTGAAATGCAATTAACGATCCAACCGTCCCATTGAATAGGATATGCGCAGACATTTCTAAATGAGGGATAATAAAATACGTTTACGCTACTAAAATGTATTTCAATAAAATTAATAGAATGAATTAGTTTAATTTTTAGGAATATAAATATAAGGAAGGAACATGGCACATAATAATAAAGGAAAATAAAAAGTTGTTTTATTTTTTCTCTAAAGCTTTTTCGTGGATCTAAAAACTCATAGAAATGGCTACATGTGTCTGTTTTTTCCGATTGAATCTATTTTAAGCAACATAGTTTTCTATAGCAAAGAAAGGTCTTATACAAAAGTTTAATGTCTTCCAGAGACTGTCGCTTCGTCTTTTGATTTGTAGATTTGATTTTTAGTTGCTGCAGGAGTTAGCGTACGGTTACGCTCACTAACACGCACAAATTAACATGTTTAAAATTCAAGAACAGTTTTTAAATAAATTGGTAATTCATATTATGATAGACACAATGGTTTTCTGTATTCTAATACGCAGAAATTGATTAATATTGAAACAAAGGACAAGTTCAATGCGTAAAGATGCCTCATTTGTGCAAATTTGACTGAAAAAAACACCCACAGTCCAGTTATGCCAGCCAGAAACTGCAGTTTTGTCCTTCTTCTGGACTTATCAGTCTGGAATCTACAGCAACCGTGCTGAGGGCAAATGTCATCTTATGGAAGCAAAGAGTACCATCTAGCTATTAGCTAAAGTAAATTTAGCACACCAGTGAGAGACGCAGTAAGTTACTGCTTCTATGCCAAGCAGTAGAGTGAGGGGGGGGGGGGAATGATGCCGTAATATACTACTTAATACCCTGCTAAAAATGACATGTAGAGATCAATAAAAAAAATTGTACGTCGAAATGGCCAACGGATATCAATAGAGCTAAATCAGTATAGGTCTACTGATATCAGTTGAGCAAGATGCTATGGATCTCCATTGATATTCATAAATTCTACGGTTTTGTTCTACTGATATCCCTAGACCTCTACTGATTTAGCTCTATTGATATCCGTTGGCCATTTCCCGTACATTTTTTTTTTAATTCTATGATGCTATGGATCTTTATTGATATCTATAGATCCTACGGTTTTGTTCTATTGATATCACTGAAAGATGCTATGGATCTTGTTTTGTTCGTTACTGATATCAATAGGTCTCTACTGATTTAACAGTATTGATATCCGTAATCCATTTCCCATACAATTTCTTTTTATTGAGGGACTCGAACAAGGTGGTGAGTCATTGCACAAGTGGTGTGCAAAATATCCAGCAGAACAAAAGTGATATATACTGAAGTAAATGCGACCACAGCTCGATCATAGCATCATAAGACTGCAGTTTTGTCCTTGTTGTGGACTTCACAGTTAGGAATAGCCAATGATCGAGCTGCAGGCAAAAATCTTCTTAATGTAGCTAAGATAGCCAACAAACTGGTAGATAAAGTGAATTAATCTGTTTATACGTAATAGCATTAATTAGCCACAGCATAAAGATTTTGTACAGTCATAGAAAAAAAAAACGAAACACTCTGAATTATTCGGCTGCTATACTTGCCAAGAACAAAAGAAAGGTGTCTTCTGACATGGATTAAAGTCTTCTTTAAAACTATGTGAGTAAAATTTTGATAAGGGGCTATATACAAAGTGAAATGAACTCAAAGTCTGAATTTTCAAATGGAAACCCCTACATTTGGTTACATAATTAGGTGCGGAGGGCCAAAAGTACGCTGGGTACCAAGCGGCATCACTTTAGGACCAGTAGAACAAAAGTTATGACCGACCAAAGATTTAGGGACCACCACCACATTTAAAAGGCTACTTTCAATGTCGAAATTTACAAAGAGTAGACAAATCATATTTTTTCGATTAAACTACCTAAAGCTATTCGCAATAATACGTTTGCTTTTCGTAATTAATTAAAAATTCTCGGTTTTTGTTAAAGTTATAATATTTTTTTGAAATTTGGAAGAGAAAACCCTACTGTGTAGAGTTCAAGGGAAAAACGCAACATTCTATCTTTTTGATTAAACAAAGATTGATGCATATTTTTAGATACGTACTAACCGTTGCAGCACACACCTTTTGGAAAGAAGTTACAACTTAAAAGTAACCTCTTGTATTTATATAAACTACTGTATTAGGATTGGCAAAAATGTTAAAACCGTGGCTCAGAATTTAAAAAAACGTCTAATCTTTACAAATTATTCCAAATAACCTTCCGAGACACCACAGTTTTCCATAAAAATCAAGTGTCCACGGAAAAAGTTTTCTGAATTGCTACATGTTGCATGAATGCAGACTTCTGACTAATGGACAAAAAATATGATTGTCTACCAATTTTAAAATATACTCAGCAGTTTTATTAGCGTTTCGCTTTCAACATATTATAACTGTTGAAAACTAAATACTATATAAAAACGCTGAGCATGTTCTGCAACTGGTGGATAAGCATATTCCTCTTTCTTTGCATAGAAATTCCCTGCTATTGTTTCAGTTTGCACAGTTGTATATGGTCCCTAAAAATGGTTCTTTTAGCATATCTCAAAAACTACTGGATATTTTGAGCTCCCATTTTGGATTCTCCTTTGAAACCCCTTCTAGATTGTTTCTCCATCAAAATATTATATGGTTCCAGATCATCATTTTTTCAAATATTAATTTCAAAATTCATAAAAAATTCAAAATTTTATCTGAGAGGAAGTCAATGACGTTTTTATTGTTGGGTTGGTTCATACTTTGATATAAAAAAACAAACTTTGCCGTACCTATCGTGGTTTAGGTATTATATGCCCAAGTATCAAAAATATTTTTAACATTACGGGACGGTTTTTTCTCAGTTCAATTGTGAAGCAACGGCAGGAGCAAATTTAAAACGATTTGGTATACAAAGTTAAATTATGTTGCTGATCACAAATATGCTATAACAAAGGGGGGGTTTCATAGAAAATTTTAAAGTTGATGCCGATTTTTATATGAAGACGACCCCTTAACAACAATTTACCAATAGAAATTTATAGAACACATTATTCCTGAAAAAATAACATATTACACGTGTCTCTAGTGTTAATAGTCTTCGAATAAGTGCGAGTGTTTCGTTTTTTTTTTCTATGACTGTACATATCAGGGCATAACACTACATTGAAGTCTCAAATTTTAATGAATATGCATCGAGACTCATTATGCATCACATGGAGATGTATGGAAAAGACCCTCAAAATGATGATTCTTAGATTAAAGACAAACTTATTTATGGAACTTCAAATGCGCCATTTTTCACAATGCGCACAATGTACAATTTACACATGAAGAGGCCAATTTTTTTGTATCCAGTTTAAGGAATAAAAATGTGTTTTTCTTTAATTATCTTTTTTAAATATCTTTGAAATGAATAGTTGAACCATATGTCTGTGATGATTTGAAAGAAAACTATTGATTTTTTTCAAACATAAAGGGAAAAAAATGACTGGCATAATCTATGAATCTGTAATATCAGATTTTAAAAAGTCAGAAATTTTAGTTAAATTAGTTAAAATTTCAGTCGAAGTTTATTATTTTAAAATTACAGTTATCTTTATTTACAAAGTTTAAAATCATCTGCTTCTTTTTATTATTATTATTAATAAACTTCCTAGCTCACTCATTTTACCGAGACTTACTACTTAAGTTTAAACTTAATGATTTCATTTCTACAGATATCAGTTGGAATTAGTATAACCTATCGGATTTCTATTGATGTCAATTAAAGCTTTAAGTGATATCCATTGGGATCAGTATCCTATTGACCAGATTTCTATTGATATCTATAAAGCTTCTATTGATATCCATTGAAATGCTTTCCTACTGACCAAATTTCTATTGATGTCTATAGGGCTTCTATTGATATCCATTGCGATGCTTTCCTACTGAACAAACTTCTATTGATGTCTATAGGCCTTCTATGGATATCCATTGAGGTTATGATCAATAGGCTACAGGTATCAATAGCTTCTATCGATACCAATAGAGACATCTATAGAAATCAATTCATATCAATAGAACTCTACCGATATCAATAGATTTTTCTATCGATCTCTACTTGTCATTTTTAGCAGGGATACCCCCGCTTTGCCATCGTTTGACGAGTTGAACAGCCCAGCTCCTACTGCCTTTCTATAATAAGCTAAATCTGCTTGTTGTCACTCTTAGCTTCTATAAGATACCATTTGCTCTCAGCTTGATTACTGCATATTCCAGACTGATAAGTCCAGAAGAAACTGCAGTTTATGAATGGTATGAACGGGCTGTTGCATGTAGAGGATATTTTTCATGTAGTTCTGTCATAGCCCTGGCTTAGGAGCGTTAACTTACAACTTAATATGCAAATGCAAACGTCACAAAATGTTTGACAAACGTCCCAATACAGCAGAGTGTTCAACGCAACGAATCACAAGTTAAAGGTTAATCCTTGATAAGACCACTTTTATCTCTTAGTGCTACATTACAATATTTTTCGGTCTCTGATTTATTTAGATCTTCTGACTAAATAAAATATTTAGTTCGTCTTTCAGCTCTACTTTTTGGTTTTGAGAATATTTATTGCATATTAGGCATTACCTAATAAAATAAGTTATTTAGCTCATTATTGACGCTTACATTTCGTGAAGTTGGCGAGGAATTACATTCCAAAACCTTATAAAATACAAACTATGTAAGGTTGACCTCCAAAAAACATTTTTTTGACACGTTTAGGCTCACTATTGGTCAAATTTGATATAGTAATATTGTATATATATTTTTAAAATACACTGTAAAAAATTTCGGAAACGTTTCTGAAAATAAGATAAACGTTTCTGAATATAACGGAAACATCCTTCTGAAACCAGCTCTCCGAAATAGTCGGAAACGTTTCCAAGTATACAAAATACCTAAGAGGAAGTTGCGTAGCTCGATGCGCAACGAGCAAAATTGAGGTTCGGGAGAAGACTGAAACCGGAAACGGCGCCATATTAATGTGTTCGCATTTCAGCTTGTGTATATTTAATCTTGCTCGGTATAAAATCGGATATGATGGGAACTGTTAATCCGTGAGGAATTTAATACAAGCAAGGAATGTACGAATGGTATTTGCTTCGTTTTGGTGACATATAAAATTAATACGAAAACTAAATCTTCAATGCGTACTTCAACGGGATTATCAGAGTGTGTAACTTGTATAGATTATTACGATACAACGCGAAGAGGTTTGGATTATTTTTTTTGTTCCAGAAGCCGGTAAGTACTATTCATTGCTTAGAATTAGATTTATTTTCTTTCAAAGTGTATAAAGTTTTTGCTGTGCCTTAACTTTTTTTTTCTCGGGACTTGTATTGACATAATCAAAACTTGTTTTTATTCTGCGCTTTGAGAAATTTTTCTAGTTAAAATTAAGCGAATTAGTTAAAAATATTAATGAGAATATGATCAGGAGCTCTCCCAGGGTCATGGGAGGTCGCTGGGACCTCCAAAACATTTTCCTCATTCTGCAAATTCGGACTGTCGATTCTGAAAATTCATTGACAGTATTTCAATATTTTTTGTGATAAAATTTGTTTGTGAGTTGCTGCAATCTTTCATTCTTTATGCATGTTGAGCATAAGAAGAACCGATTAATAAAAATATATCTTATTCTGGTATTGACGTCACTACATCGTTCCTGCTCTTCGCGCCTGGGGGAATTCCCGTATGACGCAAGACTTCATTCAAATGAGTAATTTTTTGTTGCGCGGAAGAATAATTCGAGTGAGTGTTAGAATATTTTAATAGTGTGTCATTTTCTGTACTCTTAAAAACGCTCTGAACAAGAGTGGAACATTATTCGAGCAGCAATTACTTAAGGATTGTGTGCTGTTTATGAATGGACATTCATCGATGTATTATGGAATATTTCATTTAAAAATGAAAAGTAAGAAATTTTTTTTATTTTTTAAGATTGTTTGCGTTTAGCTTAAGGCTTTTAGTTTTGGGACTTGGGGGAAGAGGGGGGGGGAATCGTTCCCCCTAGATTTTAAATTTACTGCTTTTTAATATGCATTTATGCTTGTAATTTGATGCTTTTTTCTGTAAAATACATAAAGCACATACCTTTTGGTCCCCCCCCCCCCAAACTTTGAAATGGTGGTCTAGTTTATATTGTTTAATGAATAAAGGATATGAAAATATCCTTTCAGACTGAAGTTGCACCTGTTACTATTCCAACATGTCACTATTCCTGAATATTAATATTGATACATTCCTTGGCTATTATATACCTTTTGAATGTCAATAATATATAATTTCGAATTCACTGAAATATTTTTTAGCCATTACTTGTGGCACAAACGCTTATTGTACTACCTATGTACGTTCTAAAATGTTTACCACACAAAAAAGGAAGTGCGTACATTGTCAAAAATATCAATTCTAAATATATAGGGCAGCTGCGGTTCATGATATTTTTAAAAACATTTCTGAGATACTTCTGAGTGTTTCGGAATCTACTTTCTGTAATTTTATACAGCGTTTCTGTGTACTTCGGAATCTGCTTTCTGTAAATTCAAAAAACATTTCTTAGTATTTTGAAATCCTCTTTGTATAATTTTCAAAAACATTTGAGTGCATATTGTGCCGCTGCGGTTTATGAAAATTTCAAAAAGAGTTCTTGAGTATTCCAGAATTCTCTCTGAAATTTTCAACAACGTTTTCGAACATCTTGGAATCCTTTCTCTGTAACTTTTTTTAATACAAATCTCATGTCGCAGACTTCAATAAGTTTAATTAATTTTTTCACCGCTGTGAGATGAGCGATATTTCATTCCAAAAAGAAAACAAAAAATAAATCAATAAAATACTTTAATAATGGTGTGACAACACAAAATTATTATTATTTTTTTTAATCCTCCAGTTTCTTATGTTATAACTCTATTTTTATGAACCTCAACTTTTACAAATAACAAAACAACTGGTGGATTAAAAAACATAATAAAATTCATAAATAAAAATTCTGTATTTTTACACAATTATAAAAGTATTTTATTGAATTATTTTTTATTTGCTTTTTAAAATAAAATATTACAAATCTCAGCGGTAAGAAAGAAAAAAACAGAATCATTATAATACAGATGATTATATATAAAAAAAAGAGTAACAGAAAAAAGGATTTCGAAACATTTGAAAACATTTCTGAAAATTTCAGAGGTTTCTGAAATACTGAGAAAGCTTTCTGAAATACTCAGATACCTTTCTGAATATTTCATGAACCGCAGCTGCATGAAATACTCAAAAACGTTTCTGAAAAGAACAGAAAGGGGCTTCTGACATACTCAGAAACGTTTCTGAAAATGACAGAAAGAGGTTTCCGACATACTCAGAAACGTTTCTGAAAATAACAGAAAGAGGATTCCGACATAATCAGAAACGTTTCTGAAAATAACATGAACCGCAGCTGCCCGACATGCTCAGAAACGTTTCTGAAAATAACATGAACCGCAGCTGCCCGACATACTCAGAAAAGTTTCCGGATTTTTTTTTACAGTGTATTGCTTAATGGGTTTTGTATTTTACCATCTGGCAAGTTTTGGCATTTTTTTAGTAAATCAAAAATTCCTACCCCCACCCTCTCCAGTAGTTTGAGTTTGGGTATCTCTTCTCTGGCATGCAAAAAATGCGCAAATAAAAATTAAATTAGCAAAAGAAAAAAATGGGCAATTATCATACGTCATTACAGAATTTGAAAATGTGTGATTTACAATATCTATCTCCAAATAAATTTTAAAATTAGGCAATTCTAAGACGTCTTGACTTTAAGTTAGAGCAACGATAATGACAATTTACTTGATTTTTTTTTTTTTTTTTTTTCAAAACGATTTTGACAATTTAATTTAACCTACTCTGTTTTTCCTTTCTCTAAAAAAAGAAGTATTTGTAGGCTTTACTAAACTCCAAACATATTTCTTTATATAGTCTTTGCTCTTTTTTTTCTCAAATTTCATACATTAGGTTGTATTTCGACAACGAAAGAATTTCGGAATAAATCAATTGCATTAGTTGACAATATTGAATTATTTTCGTATATATTGTTGGATATACTAAACAAACACAACGCAGCCTACCCAACCCTCATACATCATTGAAATTATACGTGAAAAGAAAACATTTTCCTTTGTAAGCCTGCTAGACGTGTGTTTTATTTTTCAAAGTCTCTTCTTAAAAGGGATCGAGACCAATAAGACTTTGAGGAAGTACATTTTACAGCACGAAAGGAGTCCTTTTGAACCAGCTAAGAACTAAATTGGCTTTACCGGCAGTTATTCTGCAATCGTGAAATTAGGCGCAGCGAATTGCATTGGAAACCCATACACTCGATGGTAAAAATCCCTCGAGTCCGTGTTACTCTTCAGGGTAGGAGATCCAATAAGCACTCCGGGATTCTCGTAAGAGAGGAACCCGGAGAAGAAAAAATAAGCTGAAATAGTTTTACAAGAACTAAGAATCGATGCGGGTTTTGTACTTCAGAAACGAGTAGACTAAACTGTTTGACTCAATAAAATTTTGAAAGTTTCTGCCGAATTGACTGTAAAAATATACGTGTATCAATTTGGTTTTAAAATCCAGCTCTTTATTCTACAACATCGATATCAAGAAGAGTAATACTTTTCATACATTTTCTTATAAGCACAGTTTTTTTTTTTTTACTTTAGTTGCATTAATCGGTTTATTAAAATTTGTTAAAATATAAGATTAAAAAAGCTACCATCATCTTGTGCTCTATCTTTTTCGAACGTTGATTTTTTTTTTAACATCTGAAATCAAATAAAAATATAAACAATTCTTTTAAAGGTATTGAATGTCAAGTATTATACTTTATAACCATGTCAGCGGACAAACATATTTCTTAGTCTTAAGCTAATAATCACCTTTAAAAATGTAGAACATTAGGAACGATAACAGCTCTCTGACATTAAAAAAATTATTAAACACAATTTAAAGGGATAAGGATCTGTTTAGAACATGTATTACTAGTATTACTTAAAATGTTTTGCACTTAAAAAAATATTTTTTGAAGTTGCTGAGATTTGAAATGGAGTGATAACCTTGTATGTAACCAAAATTGGCCCTTTTGCAATCATATTTGTTTTTAAAAGCATAAACTGCGATTGCGTTGGAAAAAAAAAAAGAGTTTGACCTGCATTTTACTGAAGCTTATCGGAAATAATTTCCTTCAAACAATCAATATAGAGGATATAATTTATCATCTTGCCGATCGGCATTATCTGTGTTTACATCTTATTAAGTTTACGAAACCAAGAAACATTTTCTCGCAAAAAAACTGTTTTGCAATAATATTTATGCATCAGTACATTTTCAAGAACCATAAGTTAATAATTTTAAGAATTAGAAGAAATTAAACTTTATAAGAATTAATAAAGGGTTTATTTGTATTAACATAATACTTTTATGTATAGTTCTACTGTAGAAACAGTTGAAAACTTTTTATATATTGAACTACATTTATAAACAATAGGTGCTAAAATGAAAAAAAAAGTTATTAAAAAAAGCACAAAAACGATTTTTACAATGAGTTATTGCATCTTTTACACACAAAAATAAAATATGAGTGGGCTAGAATAAACAAAAAGGCAATACACATTTCCTCAAAATCCCGAAAGCATCACGAATTTAAAAACAATTCACATATTCCTACAAGTCAAATACATTTCCTTTCCAAGAAATATATGTTGGGCTTAACTTCTAAAACGGAATTTCGCCGAAAGCACGAAAAAAATATTACCTAAATCCAGAAAATGAAAACATCGAAAGTCAAAAATAACACGTTGTTAAGGTACGAAAAAAAAGGGCTTTAAACTTCCCATTTAGGAGACGCCGTGTTACTCCGCATGCAAAGCGATGATTTAAAAGGCGTAATGGTAGTCTTGAAAGTGGCACTCGAAATAAACACGAAATCTTCAATTTCCGAGGAGCTTGTATATCCATTAGGTCTTGCACGAAACGATCTAAGCAACCTGAGCTCAATGGATGAGAAACGTGAAATGCAAAGGAATGGATAAGGTAACGCCGAATTTTAAAGTTCCTCTCTACTACTCGTGAACTATTTAGTTAGATGGTATTGCATAAATGTATGCTCATATTCATTTTTCATTTGGCGCTTTTTTTATGCTATGTGTTTTCAACCTGCCCATAAAGCCGTAAGAAATATGTTGGGGAAATGTGAACGCGAAGAGTGAGATACGGTGTTAATACTCGCAGTGCAGTTAACGAAATATGTGCTGTTGACGTGTTATTGACTTGCTTGTAAAGAAGAAATTTTCAACCAGGCGGGCACGTCTCCGAGAAGGGTATGATATTTCCAAAAAATATGCTAGGCGTGATCGTCAGTGGATGGAAACTTATATTGGACTGAAAAGTGCTAGTGTTTTTATTTATTTATATATTTATTTATTTATTTATTTTGAATTAAAGCTGTTGAAATCAATAATATGTAAACAACACTTCTATATTTTAATGCATATTTTTACTTAAGGTCGTAGTGTAGCCTTAGCGCCAAAAAACACAAAAATTTGATTATTATAATTATATATTGCTTTTCTATGAGTGGGCTTGATGAAATATTAGGAACGTAAGCTAAGTCACTAGTGCAAAAAGGTTAAGGAAGGCTGCTGTAAAGAGATAAGAAAAAGTCACAAGTTGCAAAACTGGAGATAATTGAGATTGAATATAGCTGAATCACAGCTTTCTGAGAAAACAAATAATGGCTTTTGTTCTATGTCTGCTACGCTTTGATTTTTGCGATTTCATCAAATGGGGAGGAAGGAAATCATTATGTGCAACAGTAGGCTGTTTGTGATAACTATTTTCAAATATTGAAAGTACAGACAATGCCAAATGTTCAAAAATAATAGTTACTACTAGCTCTAAAGAAAATATTCAAATAAAACAAGGAGGGAAACTAAAAAGCATCAGTGAATTCAGTTAATTTTATAGCACATCCCTTTATTTTGCTCATTGAACCCACGGATCATATTTATTGAATATTTGCATTTTACTTCTTCAGATAAGCCGCCACACTTAATATTCACTCCTTAACAAACTTTTTACTTTCATGAAATCATTCACAAAAGGGCCATATTTTTTTAATGAGGAAAATTTTAATAACGAGTAAGGTTTTTGTACTATATACGTTTTAATTTTTGATTCTTGAAAATTGTTTTTTTTTTTTAACTTTAACTTTGTACTCTCTAGTACGGAAATATCAGAGGAACAAGAAATAGGATATGAAAGCTTAGCCCATGATTTTAATTCTGATGGGGAGGGTTAAACTTGTACATTTCAGTTACACCACTTGGAATGATCTACACCTTATCACCTTGTCTCCCAGCCGACAAACAGTACATGTCTCGATCTGGAGCCATTTGCATAATGATGAGCTTTTTTTTTTTCATAACTGTTTGAGGCAGCGCCCTTCCAAAAGTAAGTGTCAAATATCATCATACAGACGAACATTTTACTAAATGTATAAAGCTGTAAGTAACTGCCCCTAAGCCTGGGCTAAAGCAGAAACACGCAATACGCCGTAGGGTGGTTCACAAACCTATGGTAAAAAAAAAAAAAAATTGTCCTAGAGGTCACGCCGGTGGCTCATTTTTTTAACTTTACTCACCCTAATATACTGCCAAAATTCAACCTCCTACTTAAATAAAAAGACGGTGCTCAAAGCTCACATAGTTCTCTAGTTTTTGTCAATTTCAAGCGTTTTTCGGTTGAGCGGCAGAAAAAAAAATCCAGATGTTTTGCTATCATTCTTGCTGATTCTTATGTTCAATGATCCCCTGAATCCTAATATGGCCACCCTTATCCCCCATTGCCTCCCACTTTTCGAAAATAGCACCCCCCTCCTCTCCTATTTTCATCAGACTTCGACAATTTCATGGATATTATTTGGAGTAGAAGGAAGCAGTATATTTACCATCAACATTCTTCTATAGGGCTAGAGAGGTGAAAAGTTCAAAATCATAAACACTTTTCACAAGTTAGAAGACTCATGGGGGTATTCCCCCTCCCCCCTCCGTAAAATATTTAACATATCATCAACAACTCATTTTTTCTAACTTCAAAATTTTACACTTATTTTTTTATGCAACACAATAATATCGGTCTGCCTTCTATGACTCCCACGTCCAAAAAATTTTTCAAGTTGTGAAATTTTATTTAAAACCTTGGAAACATCGCATGTTACATATGAGTCGCACCGCAGATTTCCTTTAGTAAAGAACCTTTCAGTATTAATTATAGTCATTCCAGTTATGTTCGAGCTATTACCGTGAAGGGGGAAACGGAGATCATATTTGGATTCAGTGGGGCATTTTACATAAGAAACAGCAAGAATAGTGTCAGATACATTTGAAGCTCATTTTGTGCCGAGCAGTGTTATTATACTGAAATTTGCTAGAAGTTTTTAATTAAAGCCAAAATATTTAAACTTCTTGCTATGCAGTTCAACTTTCTATGTATATTTACACATAGATTTTTTTTTTTTGAAAGAGAGAGAGAGAGACTTTTAGTATTGAACATTTTATTGTCTCAGCAAGGATAAGTACTCAATTTTCTTCAACAGCACGTAAAAAAAACTGCTTATTGTCTTCATTATTGAAAAACATTCTGTTAAATTCTTGAATTATTTGAACATTTTCCTCAGCAACGTTATTTACCATTATTTATTTATTTTAATTTTGTTCTTTTAATTCTGTGATTGATATCTTATTTGCATTCGTTGGGGCGTAGGATGAAGAATGTTAGAAAATAACTCCTAATATTCATGTTTGAAAAAAATCTGTACTACACTTGTTATATTTCACATCTTTATTCTTGTAATAACTTGCTTTTCTTTCAACTAGAATTTGATACGAAACACTAAGTCAAACTAATTAATTCACCAGAAAGGTGTCACAAGTACTTTAATAAAACTGCCCTAGTTGCTATTTCAATTTCCAGGTCGTTCATATCTTATAAGGTTTTTTCCAAGTTCAGATATTCCCAGAAGTTTTAATTGCAAATGGAGCATCTATTAATGTTTAATATATTTGTTTTGCTGTACAAAAACGCACTGAAACTGTAGAAAGTGTTGTACCTAGGTTTTTTTCTGTCATGATTAAATAAAAACTTTCTTTCTTATATGGGAACATAAATATTTTGAGGCATGTAAGAGACTGGATTTTCTCCTAATTGATTAATAATAATTCAACTATCCCTTCATAATCAGCAAGAGTGATCATAGATTTATCTATAGATTTATAAAAAGCTTACAGTTGAAGTTTCAACTTGTTAAAGTATTTTTTAAGTTCTATGTGCAACATTCTTTTTTTTTTTTTAATATATTCTTTGCCAAACATTTTTTCGCTTTGAATTTATTAAAAAGAACTTGTGAGGAACATGATGGCCAAAGTAAGCATAAAGTAAATATCTTTTCCTACATTTCAGATTAGTTCTAGCCAGACTAGCTACAATAGTTTATTTTGTGCAATTAGTTTTTATAATTTAATTCATTCTCCTTGTGATACTGTTCGCCCTATTAGTTTAAAACTTTAAATCTTGCAATTTTTTTCTCTGCATCCCACTACTTTAAAAACATTAAAAACATTTTGTGCAGCTCTTCTAAAACTCTATTTTGGCAAGAGTAAGTTATGAAAATCATAGCACAACATGTAGACAAGTACTGCAATCTACATTGTATGCTGCGATCTACTAAATAATCGATTGTATCAAAGGTGTTGCTATATAGATTCAAATGATTAAGAAACTTTCCAATTGTTTGAACTAATATTTATGCGTTTAAAAATGTGAATAATTGAAAAAAAATAACTTCCAAGAAAATGGTCTCTTTAGTCTGAAAAGCTCAAAAATTGTGAAAATCACGAAAAAGCGTAAAAATGAAGGGTGTTTGAGCACCTTCATCCATTAAGAGTAGAGAGCTGAAATTTTAGGGGAGTAATCTTATACATAAATGTAAAAAAAGTAGGGTGCGCCTTGGTTCGTAGCAAAAAAAAAAAAAATTTGAACCACCCTAGCCACCAGCTCGTTCATTCCATCCATGGACTGCAGTTTTGTCCTGTTTTTAGCACTTCTCAGCATGGAATAGGAAGCAAAATTTTTTTATATAGCAAAGAGAGGCAACAAAAATTGGTAGCTAATGTGAAATTAGAACACCAGCGAGCGACCGCACTTGGTACGGTACATCTCGAAAATTTTGAGGCAAAGCTCGGGTATAAAGCATTAAGTAACCGTCCCTCCTGCTTTATACCCGAGCTTTGCCTCAAAATTTTCGAGTTGTACCGTACCAAGTGCGGTCGCTCGCTGGTGTTCTAATTTCACATTAGAACATCATCAGCATACGGGAAATGATTAGTTTTCGTCAATTTCTCGAAGCTGGATTGATTTTCTCGTTCAACGCTATGCTATGTCTCACAAGATTAAGGCAAGTATTCGCATAAAAATCTGATGTTCAGATGGACATTAATCGGAGGAAGTGATAAATATTTTTTGGCACTAATTACAGTTAAGGTTAAAGCAATAACCTTAAACTGGACTTCTTTTTCTAGAGATATCATGAAATAATTAAAAAAAGAAAATGAACCTTAATGGAATTGGAACAAGCATAGGTGGTTTATTTTTACACTGCAAAAATAAACTGTTGTTTTTACAGTATAATATTGGAAGCAGAAATTTAAATATGTAAAATGAACAGTAATAACTGTAAAACTAGCAATTTTACAGTTTATCATCACAAAAATAGCTGTACCGTAAAGTCGGGTTACTTGGTCCCTAGGGGGTTACTTGAGCCCATTACAGTAAAATGATAAAATCTAGGTTTGGTACTTATTAGTTGAAGACTTGCACGTAGTTCCTCGTTTCTCCTCTAGGTAGAAGCACTCTGCAGTCTCCAATGGTAGTACCAAACCCAGATTTTATCATTTTACTGTGGGCTCAAGTAACCTCCTTGTGGGTCCAAGTAACCCGACTTTATGGTACTGTACTGTAAAATTAACAGTATAATACTTGCGGTACAGGTTTCAGTTTAAAACTGTAAAATACACAGTAATGAAATGCAAAAATGGAAATTTAACAGTTTATTACTCTAAAGCAGTATTTTTAGTTTATTAGTTTATTACTGCTAAATTAGCATTTTTTACAGTTTGTTACTATAAATTAGCTGTACCATACTGTAAAAACAACATCTATTTCTTACAGTACTAATCACTAAAAATAGGGTCGGAGTTAATTTTTTATATCGGACAATATGACTGCATATTTTGATTATAGCCGAAAGATCAAGAAGCGAATTATACGCATTACTTCTATATCTCTACTAAACTATTAGTACATTGGCGACCCCCTAAAGGGCTGTGATTTTGTTTAGTATCACTATCTTGCTCGCCTATTTTTTTGACTTAAACATACGTGACAAATAAATATGGGAAATGATTGACAAAAACTAATCATTTCCCATATGCTGATGTTCTAATGTGAAATTAGAACACCAGCACTTGGTACGGTACAACTCGAAAATTTTGAGACAAAGCTCGGGTATAAAGTAGGAGGGACTTATACTTAATGCTTTATACCCGAGCTTTGCCTCGAAATTTTCGAGTTGTACCGTACCAAGTGCGGTCGCTCGCTGATGTTCTAATTTCACATTAGCTGCTAGTTTTTGTTGCCTCTCTTTGCTATATTTTTAAACTCAACTGTATGGGACGATAACATAAAATGCAATGGTTATTTACGTCATTATTATTATTATTTGCATGTTTTGTCGGTTTTTTGTTTTTAGACATTTCAGTATCCTCATAAAAATCGGGATTATACGATTAAAACAATATAAATAGTGTAAGCTTATATTACTCAAATACTTAGGAGCGATTATCATGCACTGACTAAAAACTATCAAGAAAAAAAAAAGAAAAAGAATTTTTTATTATGTCATTGTGTTTTTCCTTAAATGTTGCTTTTAATCTTTTCAAATGATGAAAAGTAAACATATCGCAAAACTCATTTTTTACACAGAAAATACAGAAAAACAAACTTTAAATAATGTCACTAATCCGATTCGTTTCAGGGATTAAACAATTCAAGCGAAATCAGGACCTAAACAGAAAAAGAAAGACGCCAAATATTCGTGCATTTTGACAAAACTGTCTTCTGTTTAATGACTAGAAAAGAAAAAATATCTTTTAAAAAAAGCCTTATTTTTAATTCTTTTATCGGGAAAAAAAAGCTTTTCTATACTCCAACTATAGAAAAGAAGAAACAGTATTTGTAATAAACTCTTGAAGTACTTAATACATTTATTATTTTTGTTTTACATTAAAATAAAAGAAGACATTTTTTGCTAATGAAGTATGAAATTGGATCTGGTTTAAGGGTGAAAGGAGCAAAAGAACATAATCATCTTTTTTATTCATTTATTTTTTTAGTGATAAACAATCCTAAAATGAAGTGCGTTAAAACGCATTAAGCTATTAGATTCTGCTACACTTTAGAAATTGTAATTAATAACAGTAAAATAAAGGTTCATTTAAATAAATTTAATTGCGTGGTTATTTAGTACCATTAAAACAAATCATGATAAATACTGTAATTTACTTTATTAGTGACCATTTCACAAACATTTGTTAAGACTCTGTAGAATTTATGTCTATAAGGGCTTAAATATTTTTTTTTAAACAAATGGCACGTTCACAAATTAAAAAATCCAAATTAGATGCGTTTTACAATCAAAGTTAAATACGTTTATTCAACTCCAACTCAGGGATGACTCGAAGTGTGAGCAAAGTTTTATATAAAAAATCAACTTAAAGTCATACCTTATTTTTGTATTTCATTTATGCCAAAAAGACTGTCATTAAAACTTGAAACGCGGCAAAAAAAATTGGGTAATAAGACGGGGTTAACCCAATGCTACAATTAATAAGCTAAATTTGCAAAACATAATTTTCAAAAGAATTTATAATTTATGTTGCTCTTTTTCTCATAGTCTTCACGAGACTCTAATATTAAAACTCAATTGATGCACATATTTGATTTTATTTCTTTTTACAATTTTGCTTTTGTTATGTTCCAAGAGTTTGCGTTTCGTATTTATATACGAAATTAAAACTAACCTACATAAAAAGTTTTTCTGTCCGATTTCAATAAATCTGACGTTATAGCTTGACTACGGAGTTACTAAAACTTCATATAACTTTTACTTCATGCATGATTATGCTGATGCAACCTATTTCAAAATGAAGCGGTCCGTTTTCGCTGCCAATTCATTCGCCATCTCCCTGTGGTCAACCTAAAGTCGAACCTCTTGCTGCTAACATAACCCATCCTAAAAAGCTGTGCCCTATTTAAAAAAATGCAGAACTTCTTTGAGTATTTGCGGGTAACGTTTCAGTATTTTAAGGGCTTCTAACAGTATCCTGTAAAAATAAGTATTTTTGCTAAAATATTTACTAAATGGCTACAAGTTTCATGAATGCCCCGCTCGCACTATGGTGAAAAGCAGTTTTAGTTACCAACGTAAAACTATATTCAGCTTTAAGGTATTTTGCCTTAAGTTCCGTTACTGTGCTTCTGGGCTGACGAAACCCCAAACAGAGGTAAAACGCAGTTTCTAGGTATTGTGACTTTAAAGGATTCCCAAGCAAACAAGCTGTTCCGGATCTACTTGCGCATCCGTCTTAGATTCGGCCTTTGCCCTTGGATACTTCCTAGCAAATCAGGAAGATTCCAAGCTAATTACCATGAACATGTCTATATTTTCACTTGAGGGTTCCTCAATTATGGCAGAGCCTACAGTTGCAAAGATTTCTGATATATTTTGAGTGATTACTGGTCGACATCAGTAGGATTGTAGGCCACCTTGTCTAGAGGTTATGGAAATCTAACGGGTTTGGGAAATTCCGTGTTAGAGTCCCGGCTCGGGCACGGATATACTTTTTCTCCCCTGTCCTTGTGTGAATGTATTGTTGCGCTGTGAATGGCTGCATACTCTATAAATAGATCTCTATG